>CAJVPQ010002810.1:0-12650 GCA_910591825.1 Funneliformis caledonium
TTACTAATTTTATTTTTATTAGATAATATCGAAATATAATACGTGAATTCAATCAAATAAATGCATTTTTTATTTATGTTTAATATAACATTTAAATAGTAGCTTAATTATTGGTCACTTTTAATCACGTGAATAATAAGTCTCACAGGGGGGAGGTAATAGTAAACTATAATGACGTGATATGTGTCACTCCCCTTACTTAATAAGCAAATTTGCTTTTAAAAATAGAGAATCTGAGGATAACTTATTTGATTTAATTTATGGTCCTATACAAGCTAATGAAATTAAATATGAAAATAATAGAGGTAATTGCAAAATATTAAATTTTATTATTTATAATTTTAATTATATTATAAATAAAATTTATTTATTATAATTAAGGTACTAATACAAATAAAATTAATAATGAAGGAAATGAAATAGATTCAGATTATGAATTATTACGAAACTCTATAATTGAACTAAGACTTATCAGAATTTTATTAAGAGGTATAAGAGAAAGAGGAAGGAGATGAAGAAGAGGATATAGAAGAATAATAATTAGTAATACAGATAATGGATGAAGAATAAATGCAAATTCTAGATTTTGAAATCGATAACTTATTAAAAATCCAGTTATTACCATTAGCTTTTTAAAAAAGGTACAAGCTTCTATTTACTTATATATGAAAGAATATTGGCAAGTTCTTAAATTAGTAGAAATAATAGCAGTAATTATAGATCCTTGATTAAAAAGTCTCAAATTTGTTGGTGACAATACTATTAAATTTTAAATAATAGAAAAATTATATGACCTTTACTTTGATGAGCAATTAGCAAATGAATTTGATCCTTTAGATCTTACTAGTAATACTAATATTAGATAGAGCACAACTACATTTTTATTATCAAATTCTATTATTACTGTACTTTTTGACAATAATATTAATGATGATAATATTAAGGTTAATGAAGTTGATACATATTTGAGTTTACAAATATCAAAAAAATGTGATCCCCTTAATTGGTGAAAAGAAAATTCAAAAAAATTTCCTTTATTGAGCCAAATTGCACGTAAATACTTATCAATACTAGCCACTTCAGTACTTAGTGAAAGACTTTTCTTAGATGCTGGATTGTATATTACAATATGTTACAACTGTTTAAATCCAGAATTAGTTGAGCAGCTTTTATTTTTAAAATAAAATATAGCTTTATTTCCGATTTTTTTACCAGCTAAATAGTTAATATAATACACAAATTCAAAAGCGATTTATATAAATTTTATGTGAAAAAATTTCACGTTAATTTAATAAAGTTATATTATACATAAAAAGATAATACAAATAATATTTTTACTTCAATTTTTCAAAATTTATTACTTTTTATTTATATATAATGGTACAATGTATAAAATAATATATATAAATACATATATATTAAGTCATTAAAAATAACTAAAGATAAGTTCGCAATTGATTTTAAATCTGTAATATTGCAGAATTTGATATTGAATTATGTATAGTAATCTGCATTCCTAATGAAAAAATTTATAAAAAAAAATGTTAATATATATTCTTATAAATGAAACCAACTAACTGCTAAAGAATAAACATAAAAAACTCTTTCCCGTTGATCACTTTTCGAAAATTAAGTCTAAGAAAATAAAAACATTCACCTTCAAAGTCCTATATAGTTTTTGACTCCATTAGTTAGTCTTATAGTTCTACAACAGTTTAAATACACTTTTATAATCAGGGAAGAGTTTATTTTTAAAAAAGTTACTTTTATTCACTATGGTCAGAAAAAACCAAAACAAACAAGTATCAATGAAAAACAAGTATCGTTTCAACCCAACAGAACACCAACAAACTCCCAAGATACCAGTTACTTTAACCTCTGGCTCTGGAGAACAACTAGACCTGTCCTCAGCTTCAGACGCTGCTCTTATCGAAAACTTTTTCAAACCACTGACTCCTATTCCTTCCAACCTCTTGGATAAGGATGAATACCTTCCTATAGAAGATGATCCCAATATGGAAATGGATCAAAACAAAGATTTCACAGTTATTACTCGTTCAATCCTATTTGCTTGCGCAGCAACTATTCCCAAAAGCCCCAAAGACCTACCCACTGCTACTATTTCGAAGATTGTTAATGCTCACTTTGCTCTCGATAACACGTTCAGAGGGATTAACGTCCGCTACGTTAACCTTGTTCGGTCGATCATGATTTACTTCAATGATCAGCAATCTATAGAATTAGCCCTTAATGCGAAATTTCCCAATTTGGATATCAACCAGCTGGTTCAGTATGCGACTTACAAAGAAAATATGCAATTCTCCTAACGCACACTTTGTATTACCGATATCCACCTTAACCTCAAAAAGGAACAGCTCACCAACATATTTGCTAAATACAGCAAGATAGTTACCGTACAAATATTCACCAGAGATCTTTGGCAACAAGCTTACATCACTTATTAAGATCCTAAGAGTGTCGATCTCTTCCATACTCAATGGTCACGTTTTATCTACAATGACTGTATCCGAGTATATCCGGCCTGCCTTACCTCAGAACAAGTTAAACAATGTAATTATTTCAGAATGAGACTCACCAATTTGCCCTTCAACACCTCCGCTAGGGATCTGCAAGACGTCACTTTAGCTACCAAAGCTAAAGCCATCTACATCCCTCGTTCAAACAATTATAAACCTCGACCCTTCGCAGTTTTTTACTTCGAAATAGAAGCAGACCTTAACAATGCTATCAAATAATCTTTTGCGTTCAGCGACAACGAACTCCAATAATACTCAGCTGATACGAGATATTATCATAAATGTGATTCTCCAGAACACATAGTCATAAAACGTCTCTAAATCATTCCACCAGTAAATGACGATCCTGTTTATTAACCTAAAACTCCAGTTTATAAGCTTCCTTCTGTTCAAAAACTATATAATCGTTTCAAGCCAGCAGGATCTAGATTCTTGATCACAAAACATAACGACTGCCACTCCAACAATAACCGATCATCTCTTCCCAAAGAAAGAACCAAACCGGTAACAGATAAAGACAAAGCCAAAGACAAAGGCTCTGCAGGTTCTTCACTTGACAACTCAATTCACAACCCTAATAATAATAACAACACGACCAATGATAAGCTAGACAAAATCCTCAGTATGTTCGCGAGCATGCAAAAAGCTATGTCTGATCTTGAAACTCGCATTGCTAAACTAGAAAAGGCTCAATCTACTATCTATACCTTACCTTTCTCTTCACCATCAAGTGTCCCGAATAACAGGCCCATTATGCAGCAATCTGTGACTACTTCTACTCCCAAAAAAGAGTTCGTATTGCCAATTCCTCTTCAGATGAAGACCTTAATAAGTCACCTGTTCCCATTGATCTTAAAACACAAGCAATTATTAAAGAGCAAGCCTCTGTCATCGCTGAACAACAGAAACAATTACAGATCGTTAATGCTCAAATGCTCGAAATCATGGCTCATATGCAAAAACCATCCGGTTCCTCCTCACAATAATTTCACCCATTACTTAACCTACAATCATGATTAATAATAATACAAATATCGATAAAAATAATAGTTACAAAAATAAACATATAGAAGATCACACCAATATTCAAACTAATTCAAAAGACACACCTATTATATCTTTTACTACCCATAATATTAATTCACTTCAATGTTCAATCAAAAACTAATTTATTAACGATACATTCGCAGATCTTAATACGGATTTCGTAGGTCTTACTGAAACTCGACACAAGTCTGACCAATCCTTTCATTATACACACGACCCTGATTACACTTCTTTTTGGAGTACCCGCCTTAACTCACATGCCGGAGTTGGCATTCTCGTTAAAAAATTCTGAGCTGTCTACATCCAAAAAGCCTATCTAGATAATGATCGATTTATCTACATAGACTTGTATCTATCTAGACATACCAAAATGCGCATCTTCTGTGTCTATCTACATACTTCAACTGAATCTGATATCAAGATGGAACGACTCAACTTACACAAATCAATCATCAAACATGTTCATGATAGCATCAAAGCAGATTACAAGACTGTCATCTTAGGGGACTTCAACGCGAATCTCGATACTTACTAGTCACATGTTAACAATGGCAAAGCACTTCACTGGCAAATGGACTTCTATAAACAACTTTTTACTTTGAACTTCCTAGACCTTTATGACGTTTGTCATGATACACCCAACCCACGTACCACTCAGGCTCACGAAGTTCAAGAATTGACACCATTTTTGTCTCACCTAACTTCACTTCAGAATTCCTTTATTCATACTTAGATCAGCCAGTCCTCTACTTGTCTGACCACAAGATCATTTTCACGATATTTGCTGATTATCGTAAGCAATCAAATGCTCAAGGTCGTACCCTATAAAATAAACGACAAGTTCCCAATTTAAGAGCTATAAACCCGTCCAAATGAAATAAATTCGCTGCGCACACTAATTTTCATTATAGATGTCACAACCTGGACCGCCTCTCAGACCTCCTCACTAACAGATGCAATATGAACACCTATGGATAGACATTAAAGCTATCATCCTAGCTACCAACAGATGTATCATACCTCAAGTTTGGATTTCCCCACAACAAAGAGATAAACGACCTTTTGATCAGCCCCCTCTTTCATTGCAGCCAGGAAAGTTGGATCATTCTTGCTCCGTTTCAAGGACTCACTTTTACGGACAAACCGATGGCCTGAACCCCCTAAATGGTCCCATATCAAAGATAATATGGAATAACTGATCGCAGAATTGAAACTTTCTACGTGTTTTTTTCCTCCCTCTCTGCGAATCGACAATATCAATGACGCCAAATTAAAATTAAGGATCTCCACAAATCCTTAACAGCATTAGCCAAGATCGAAACACAAAATTAAAAGAATCAGCTATCAAGTCTTTTATAGACAAGCGATGTGACAATCTGCAAGATGACCCTTTCAAAATGATTGCCTCTATTTTGAATCGAAAGAAACGAACTATAGTACTCGATCGACTGCTTATCACAGATAAGGACTTAGGCAATAAACGTTTTACCATAGAACCAGAGGAAATCAACCCCAGTGTATCCTATGTCTTCCAGATGGTCTGAGTAATATAAACCCAAAGACTACGTTAATGAGCAACACTATTCCAATCTTATGCAACCTTTAACATATGATGAATGGCTTGCTGTCCTTAGAACACTTTCCAATAATAAAGCAGCTGGTCCCTCTGGCATCACCAATGAAATGTTTGCTCACCTTGGAGAAAAGCTTTAGCAACTTCTTTGGAAACTCATACGTATATGTTTCACAATAGGTGACATCACCAACGAATGGAAAATCACCCACATATATCCTATTCCCAAACCTATGGAATGGGAATGTGATATAACCAAAATCAGACCCATTACACTACTAGAAACTGCGCGTAAAGGCCTCATTAAAATCATCACCAATAGACTTTTCTGAATTTTAACCAACCACAACATCCTCAAGGGAGGAAACTTCGCTGGATTACCAGGAGGATCAATGGAACCACCTATAAAAATTATCAATATGCTACTAGAGGATGTTATCGAGAATAATAAAGAAATTTGGATTCTACTGCAGGACTTCTCCAAGGCTTATGATCGCGTTGATTTATCTTACCTTCGTCTCGCCCTAAACAGAATCAAAGTCCTAAGTTAGCTACTGATCTCATCATAAACCTCTTTACCTCAAGAAGAAACGCTGTATTCACTGCACAGGAAACAACTGACTTATACGATGTCAAGATAGGTATTGATCAAGGAGAAGTTATTTCCCCTTTAGTGTGGTTTATCTACCTAGATCCCTTACTCTGCGAAGTAAGTTCCCTAAATAAAGGATATACAATGGATCATACTTGGATTTTTGACATCACCTCTATGAAAATCAACACTATATTAGCCTCCGTTTCATCACTTGCGTTTATGGACGATACAAACTAGGTGGCTAGTTCCAAATAAGATCTAGAAGATATCTTACACATTGCAGATGAATTCTATAGTCTCACCAGATCTGCACTCAATAAAGATAAATCGAAACTGTTGACGACCTGCCATGTTGATGTTCTCCCTGTTCCTATCAAATTTGGCTCGACCACTATCGATATTACCCCTGAAGAAGGGTCAGTACGATTCTTAGGTATGTGGATTAACAGCCAGAGAGCTCAATCATTCATCAAAAAGTAGCTCGCGTTTGACGTGAACCGTTTCGTCACCTCTATGAAATATAAACCATTAACGGACAAACAATTGTTGTATATTATTAATATGGTTTTGTGCCCCCTGCTAGAGTATCGCATGCAGCTGACACCCTTTCAAAAAATGAATGTCATAAAATTTTCGCTTCCGTACGTTCACTTTTCAAACATAAAAACAAATTCGTCCTTACTCTCCCCAACACTCTTTTGAACTCTAAACAATTCTACAACTTAAGCGACCTCTGGTCATTGCAAATTAAATCCCTTTCAACTGCTCTTATTTACCAATTTAATAACTCATCCCTTTATAAGAACATCTCTTTAATTTGACTTTACCAATTACAGTCAAGCAATATTCTTGTTACATCCCCTCTAAATTATTGGCCACATTCCTTCAACAAAAGTTCACATAGAAACTTAATTGGTGTCTCCCTTTCCCTTATTAACTCTTCATCCTCAAAACTTTCTTTTAATGTTTCTCCTCTTCTCATGAACAAAATTACTGGAGGCACCTAACCCATTACAAAAATTTTTTCTAGTAGTTTACTGAAACGATATAACAAGATTCTCACTAACCACAATTTATATTTTCTAGATCAACTAATCTTTTCCTCAGGTCATCATCTAATTACTACTTCTGATTTCCTTCTCGGGGATTTTAATCACCAGTCAAAAAGATTTGGTTCATCTGATTTTTTCTATAGATTAGACAATATTGTTTTAAAAAGTCACTTACATAGATTGATCAAACCAAAATTTAGACTAGCTTCCCCCTTACCATGTTATAAAACCATTTCTCAAGTGCCTACCTTAAGTAGCCAAACAAAGGAAATAGTATCAACCTGAAACACAACGCTCAACGGTCCAATCTTCAGAAAAATTATAGCCGATGTCTCAAACAGTAGCCATCTCATCTGTTACCATTTCACTTACAACATCAACCATAATAATATTTGTCAGCTTGTTAAATGCTCCGGTTGTCCTCTCAGCAGACAGACCATTTCATCTAAGCGTTGCATCATTAATATTCTTAATGCCCTAGCCTATTTAGTTCAGACCATTCCTAAGCAATCACATACAGTCAAAAATTAACCTAAACAATCATTTAGGGAAATCTCTCATATCACTAATACGATCTTTCACAAACTATACAATAACCCTACTCTAACATTTCTGTTCACTAATAATATCATTGACCTTCTTATTCAACCATCGATGCACTCACTCAAGCTTAAACAACTGCAATCAACCTTCATCAGTGCCACAGCCCTTACATTTTATACAGATGGCTCCTTAATAGGACCTCAGACGGACAGCTATAAAATGGGATTCAGTTGGATTTGCTTACACTCTGACAATGGTCCATTTACCTTCAAAGCCTCACTAGCTAATTGGCCCTCTTCCACACGAGCTGAAATGTATGCTCTCCTCACTGTCTCGTAGTCTTTCCAAACAACGCAGTGGTGGACGTCTATCTGGATAGCCAGGCAACAATTCATGGCTTTTACAAATATGTGCTCTCTAACCATCTTTCTCTGAGAAAGCTCGAAAAAGTCCCTAATTATATAATTTGGAATATTATTCGTTACATCACTGACCACCTTAACCTTCAAGATTCACTCCATAAAATCAAAGCACACGCTGGAAACTATTACAATGAAATAGCAGATAGATTAGCTAAAGATGGTTGCAATACACCTCCCCTATCCTTGCTACTTAACAATATCCCCTCATCAGATCTCTCATTTTGCTTTAATAATATTCCAATTGAGGTCTCTATTAGAGGTTTTCTCAAGCAACTCTTTGCCGCATAAGCTTTTGGCAACTTTCTGGATTTGAACAGGAATGATGAACTCAGAGTGCTCACAGTCAATAAATCTATTAATTGGTTCACCATCTGGAATCTATTTTCAATGAACACCTCTTCTCTCGTTACATCCTTTGCTTCATGCAAGTTCAAATCATTCATGACTAAAAACTTCATTGACGAACTTCCTTCACTGTTACGCTTCACATTATTACGACTGAATTTATATGAATACTGGCCTTGTGTAGGTTGCAATATGGTTACTGAAACCTCTTTCTATATTTGGATATGTCTATCGTATTCCTCGAAAATTATGGAAGTGATCTCGGCCACAAAAAATGATCTTATTGACCAACTAAGCTCCTCATACAGAGCCAGATACACAACACACCATACTGAACTCGAAGATGTATTCAACACTACCTTCGCATCACCTTCAAATGCTTCTAATAGCTACATAAACATAATTTAATCTAAAATTCCGTCTTCCCTGATAGATACAGTTCATAAAATAACTAGCAATAAAGAGTGATACTTATCCATCATTTCACGCTCGCTGCTCTTCTTCTACCAAAAGCTATACGATGACGTCTGAAAATATCATTGCAACTTATTAATCGCTAAAGAGCGTTTAATGGGCATTACTAAACAAGACAAGCGTAAATGAAGTACTAGTTCACCCCTGCCTCACAGACAAACATCAAGCCTCTCTTTTAACTGAGAGACTTGGATACACCTAGCGAACAAATTTGACTACGCATTCTTAGATTTTTAGACAGGCATTGATGTCTTCTTTATCTTTCCTTGCTGATATTAATTTTCATTAAGTATGCACTTAGTAGATTTGATGGAGGAGAAAGACGATGATAGGTCGATTCAAACAGGTTTGTAATATAACTACGAGGGATAGCTAGTACTTAGCATAGATTTATTTTCGATTTACTATATATTTCCTTATATATAAATTTAATAAAGTTACTGGCAGTGCCACATCGTTAAAAAAAAAAAAAAAAAAAAAAATTTATATGATATTTTTTTTTAATTATATTAAAAAAAATAAAAATCAAATAATTAATATTATTAATGATATTGAATTAGTTATAAATAATTCATCAGTAGAAAATGAAGTAATTTTATATAATAATAGTATAGGTTAGACTTGATATGATTTTAAAATCATTTTATAAAACTTTCTAATTTATTATTTTTGTTTTAATAGTTTATTAAATGATATTGATAAAGTTTATGTATCAAAAAAATTAAATAATAAAGAAATTTATTTTAAATTATTAAATAGTAATAGTTTAATAAATACAAGTAATTTAATATAATTTTTATTGTATTAATAATAAAAGAAAGATAAGAATACTTATATTCTAAAATTTAGTAATATGTAAATGAATTGTACAAAAATATATATTGTTCAAAATCTAAAAATTATAATAAATAAAATTATTAACAATATTATATTTTTATTTTTAATAAAATGTTAATTATATTAATTATTTTCTAAATCTATTTTTAGATTTATTATAAAATAAATTAAATTGCTAATCACTCATTATTATTTTCTTCTTTTATTTTATATATTATACTTTTATCATAATAAAGATTATGTAGAACTACCGCACTTTAAAAAAAAAAGATCACTTATTCTTAAATGATTAGCAATCCTAGTTCAGTTAGTAATAACTAAGCTTCTATTGTAGGTTACACTGCAATAGTCACAGGTTTAGGTCTCAGCTAAGACATAAAACTAGATGATTTTCTTATAAATTTCATATATAACTGAATATGTGAGCATATATACTAATATGTATTTGTAACTGGTTAATCAATCTATTAATTTATATTGATCATATCTAAATATTGAGTTTTTAAGAATATATGAATACAAATGAACCTAGAGATCGATAGAATCTTGACCTTTGCTAATAGGTTTATAATAGATACTATCTTATGTCTTAAAATTTAGAGACCTTTACAAAAGTAAGGAAGTGGTTAACTAGTAATTAATAGATTGGATACTACTTTTGGGTAGCTATAGCTATTATTAAAGTTAAAAGTTGAGTTCAATTCTCAGGTGAATTTGATAATATGGGTATGACAGCTACCTACTTTTCTGAGATTTTATAAAGATGATAATATCTAAACCTTCTCAGTCATATATAATTTACCCTGATATTGGATAGAGATAATAATAATTTTGATTGGTATTGGTAAACGTAGGAAAAAATGACATAAGTACCTATGGTTAAAAGTGATCTCTTTATCCAAATTTAACAGTAGTTTTGAGGTCTAAAAACCCTAAAGTTTACTCTTAGAAGTATCATCTAGATGGCAAATCTTAACCAGTATTAAATAGCAAGTTCTAGTTAATAATATCTAATCATGATCTCAAGAGTCTGAAAATTAGCATTAGGCTACTTTGTAGTCTTAAACATGTATATAATCACTAGTAAGATTTCTAATGTCTTGGATACTGCAACTATCAAAAAAAAAGATTACTCATTTTTAATATTAAACTAATATAAAATAAATTTTAATTAATTAAAGTTTATATATTATATTTTAAAATAAAGTAAAAATCCTAATTTTGATTGAAATGTTTCAGAACTCTATTTTCTTAGATTATAATCTATATTTTTAATATTTAAATTAATGTATTTATTTATAAATATATTATTTAAATAATAATAAATATATCAAGTAGATAATATAAAAATATGTAGTATATAAAAATTTATTTAATTTTTTTAATAAGATTTTAAATATATTTTATTTAAAATAAATTTTTTTTTTTATATTTATTGTAAATATTTTTTAAAATATAAAAAAATATATATATTTATTTATTTATATTTTAATTAATTTAAAAATATATAATATAAATATTAAAACTTTATATTTATATTATTATAAAATAATACTATAGTAACTATTATATCAAATAATCTTTTAATATTTAACATTAAAATAAAAATTTTTTTATTCACTTTTTATTAAAATATATTCAAATAATATATTAAAACTTTTTCAGCAAAACAAATTCAAATATAATGCATTATTTATACTTTATAGAAGACTTCAAAATATACTAAAAAGGATTAAATTTGAGTTTACATTGAATTAGCCAAAAAATAACATAAATCTTTGCTTTTATAGATAATTTTTGATAATGCATTTAGAATTTATTACTTATTATAGTAACTGATTGATATTATCATAATTCTGACCCTAAAATTTTGTATACAGCTGATAATAAATCTTTTTAGCTCTACCTGATCTTAATATATATATTTTGAGATTCTCTTTATAGTTTTTTTTTAATAATGGTCATTATTGTCATATTTTTATAATATTCTATTAATTTTTTCTATTTTTATATTCTTATACTAATATCTAATAGATAACCTTTTTATGTTTTTTTTTTAGGATTTAAAAGTATAAATACTTAATTTTATTATTATTATTATCATTACCTTTAGACAATTTATTAGTTTACTTAGTAAATTTTGCAAATATTTTAATAAGTTATTGTGATTTTGTTAATTTAGTAGGGGTTTATTAAAAGCTTTTTTATATATTTAATGCAATTTTCTATAAAGTATTTATTGCTAAAATGCAGTAAGACTATCTTTAAAAAAAAATCTTAATTTTTGATTAGGTAAATTATGAGAATAATTGATTCTTATTATATAGATATACTTTCTTTTTATAGTACTTATCAAAGTTAAAATAATTAGAATTCAAAAATTTGAAAAGTATTTAGAGATTATTAGATATTTAAATATAAAAAATATAAAAAATTTATTTGAATAATACTTTATTATGTTTTAAAATAAAAAATTGAAATGTTTAATAAATTAATAAAAAGTACTATGATGTATTTCATCTATACTTAAAATTAAAATCACATGACAAAAAAATGTAATAAAATTTAATTTAAATGATTTAAAGAAAAACTAAATTGATAAAATAAAACTTCAAAACTTAAGCTATAAATCTATCAGTTTAATTTTTTAATTTTATTATAAAAGTCTGAAGGGATTAGCATTTTAAGTTGAGGCATTTAAATAGAAAATATGGCAATTTCAAACTTCCTGATTTTTACGATTTGCATGTTTTACAGCAAATTTATATATTACATAGTCACATAATGATCATATAAATAATTATCCAGTATCCCGTGATTTTTTATAATTAATGATGACTAATAAATCGGTTATCAGGCAAAAAATTAGTTATCAGGCAAAAAATCATTTATCAGGTAAAAAATCGTTTATCAGACAAAAAATCATTATCAGGTATTAATAATTTTTATTAAGCATTATTTGTATTAATAAAATTACATTTAAAACTAATTAATTATATATAATACAATTTGAATAATAAGTTTTATTAATAATTATTTTTTTTTCCTTTCTTTTTTTTCTTTTGACTTGTATTTAATTTGGAAGATGAAATTTCTTGTAAAAGCCTCTTATTTTTTTATTTAATAGTTGCAAAGCCTTATTAAAATTATTGGATGACTATACAATTTAAATTAATTGTCAATATAAAAATATAATAATATTGATATAATAAAAATGTAAAAATA
>CAJVPQ010002811.1:0-12647 GCA_910591825.1 Funneliformis caledonium
TTTTATAATTATTAAATAATAAATTATTTTTAAAATTTTAAAAATTAAAATTAATATATATTGATAATTATGAATTTTAAAAGTTAAAAATATTATTATTAGATATATCATAATATGATAAATCTAAAAATTTTATTTTATTTTTTATAATCATTAGATATCAAAATATTTTAAGTTTTTTAAAATATTTAGAAATAATTTTATATTTACAGTTTAAGGGATAAATATTAAACTTATTTTTTAATATTTTTAAAAAAACTAATTTAATATTTGTTAATTAATTTTTTTAAATAATTATAAAATTTAAAAATTTTATTTATTATGAAAATTATGAAAATTTATATTTTATTTTAAAAATTAAATAATTTTTTATTGAATATTTTTTTTTAATTTTTTTGTTAATTAATAGTTTTTTTTATTTTTATAAAAAATTATTACAATTAATTTATTTAATTAATAATAATAATAATATATTAAATATTTTTATATGTTATATATATAATTACATTTTAAGTATTTGATTAAAAATGATATTACAATTAGTTATAATTTTGTAATGCTTATTTATTACTAGTTATAATTAGTTGTAGTATAATTTTAATTTGATATAGTAATAATGATCATTATATCATAGTAAATATATTATAAATTGTATAAATAATAATAATAATAAGTATAAAAAATAGAATAAAAAATATTATATAATTTTAACTTATGACATTTATAAATTAGATTGAATTATATATATAATTATATGAGATCATTACAATAGAAAAGGAAAAACTATCAGAAAATTCAATTTTATATTTATGTGCTAAACATAATTTTTAGATTAAAATATGTTCAAATTTAGCATTATCTTATTTTTTATTTTTATAAACTATTTCTTTCTTTTCTATAGCAAAGGTCTTATATAAAAGTTTTATTTTTATTTATAGTATTTAAAAACTTTATTTTTAAAATAATAATAATAAATTTTAATTTATTTATTTAATTAAAGTTATTAATTAATTATTATATTTTATTATTATATTAAGTTATTTTTTATATAAAACTTCAATAAATTATAAATAACAATATAATTATTAATTAAACAACAATATGATTAATTAGAAATATAATTTAAGGTAATATTGTAATATTTAAGCTTTTTATTACAACATTATTTTTAAAGACTAATTTTACTTTTGAAAAGAAAATAAACTTAATTTTAAATAAGTTTTTTTCAACATACTGTAATATTTAAAACTTATTGATAGAAAATATATAAAACATTATTATTTTATTAAAAATCAAATTTTAATTTTTAAAAAAAAGCATATTAAACTTAATAGCAAAGAACAACTAAATCTTTACATTTATAATTTAAACTAAACGCAATCATATAGATTTCTTGAAATATTTGCTATATAAAATTTTTATTTATAATTACTTATAATCAATAACCTACGTTAAGAAATAATTTTTGTTAAATATTCAAAGGAATAACTTTTAATTGTATTTGAATATATGTATTTTACCTTTATACTGAGATTTAGATTCTGGGAATATTACGCTCTACCACATCAATCAATTGAATATTTAAATAATAAATATTTCTAATTGTATTTATTAAAATCAGAAAAGTAAATTTGTTGTTACTGATCGAAAAACATAAAATAATGATATGATACTAAAGAAAGAAATTACAATGTATGGATAGTTCGTAATAAGTTGAAAGGAAAGTGAATAAGGTCAGTTCAAATAAAAATTACTTAAACTGATAATTACACAGAATAATCAATATATCGAGCAATTTTATTTCTACTGTGGTAGGTCATAGCAAATATGGGAAAAGGGATTACTTAAAAAAAAAATTTCTTTTCTCAGCACAATCCCATATATTTTTGATTATTATCTTTGAAAAATATGAATGTTCTTGTTTAGTCGAATATCAAGATTTAGATTTTCAAAATTGATGTTTGCATTTGAAATGATTAGCTGATAATCTGATCTAATATCTATTTAAATAAAAAAAAAAAACAAAAAAATACCCGCAAAATCGATTTCTACAACTCTTTCCAATTTCATCCTGTAACGGTTAATGAGACCAATATTCACAATTTTCGTAATATTATTTGGCCTTTATTATAACTGTTTAAAAAACAATGACGATGTTGGAAATATTTCAAACATTTGATGCTAACATTTTCTTACTACTTTTTAAGGTTCTTTTTTTTATAAATTATTTTATGTTTTCAAGGTAATTTTCAAAAAAAAAAAAGCCCTCACATAATATAGTCTAAAATAAAAAGGAAAAAAAAACTTCAAAAGCTGCAGTTTCTTTTGGAAAATATATTCATTATATTGACCTACAATTTTGTTGAATATAATGAAAAGAATATTTTAGGAAATGAGATGTTTCATACTATTGATCATTAAAAAGAATTTTATTTGCTACATAAATCGAAAGATCTTTTTATTCTTTTTATTACTTAAATTAAACATATTTTCATAGTCGACACATGATTATAAATACAACTGTGTAACAATACACAAATTTATGCGGATGATATCTTCAACCATATAAATTTGTACTTGTTTCTTTCCTGGTTCTCTCGAATATTTAAAACAATGTCAAAGGAAAATGATTTTCTCCATCAAGAAGGCGAAAAAGTCTTTTGTTTTCACGGGAAATTTATTTACGAGGCGAAGGTTGAGTTTTTTTTTTGATCTGCGTTATTAAAATTTTTATTTTTATTTTTTAATTAATAATGGTATGAACTTTTAGATAGTAGATACAAAGTATTATGATAATCCAAATAGGAACCCAAAAACAGGCTTGACAGGTCCACATTATCATATACATTATGCGGGATGGAAATCTTCGTAAGTTAACTTGTTTTTGATTGTTAAATAAGTGATAATAATTATTTTGTATATATATATATAGATGGGATGAATGGGTAGATGAATCAAGAGTATTAAAATATGATGAAGCAAATATTGAGAAACATAAGCAAATGATAAAGTCTCTTGAAAAGAAAAGTCCAGCAATCAAAAGAACCGTCAATGATCCATGTTCAGAAAACGGTAGGAAGAGAAGAAAAGAACAACCAAACGAAAGAGTTAGTAGTACTTTTAATTTGTCTAATTTTTTTGAGAATTTTTTTAAATAATATTTTTTCTCTGTATAATAATTTAGGAGGTAATTGTAAAAAAATCTAAACCAAAGGAGGTCTTTTCTGTTCCCGAACCTCTTAAAGCTATTTTGTACCGTGATTGGCAAAACATTCATATTGATGGAACGGTAAAAATATTTTTTATTTTATGAAATCTTTTAATTAAATCTATTGTTCTTTTTTCCTTAAAAATAATTTCTTTTAGTTAGTGCCTTTACCGAGAAAACCAACTGTTAAAGATATTATAGAGGATTATCGTTCAAATCGAACGGATTATAATCGTATTGAGGAGAACTCGTAAGACATCATACGTTATTTTTGTTACTTATTATGCATCCTTTCTGATATAAAAATTCATTTTATTTTTTAAAAGCGATGATGGAATCGGACAAGAAATTATCAGCGGTTTGCATTTTTATTTTAATAAATGCTTAGGTGTACGTTTGCTTTATAAGGGGGAAAGAAAACAATACAGAGTCACAAGACTAAAATTCGAGTATTTGGATAACTCTCAGATTTTTGGTGCTGAGCATTTACTTCGATTATTCGGTATGATTTAATTCACTATATTATAATATATTATTCTATATTAACTATTAATTCATTTTGTAGTTTCTTTTCCACAAATAATATCAGATTCATCTCTTAGCCAAGAGACTTTGAATGCTTTGAAATTGCATTTATCAGATTTCTTAAAGTAATATTTTTCACCTTTATATTCATGTTATGAAGAAAATTATTATTTATTAATAATTTTTTTTTTATAATTATTAGTTTCTTGAACGAAAATCGACATAAATATTTTCTAGAAGAATATGTAGAGATGGAAGATATGAAATAATAACTTATTTGACAATCATATTCTTTAATGCATTTTTTATTAACCTCATCAACAAAAGAAAAATTATTATCATATGCAGCAAGTTATTATAAAAAAATTTTTTTTACAAATTAACAATTACAAAATAAAGTTAATTTATATGAAATCGAGATAATAAAATTTATTAAGTACATTTCTCTGCGAACATTTTGTTTGCAACGTAATAATTACTAAAAATTATCAATAGATTTAGAATAATTTTCTTAATTTTGTGTTTAATTCATATTTATATTCTTTTACTTGGAAATTTAAGTTTCGTTAAAAGAAAACTAAGTGCATTTTCAACTAAGGTAGTTTACATCTTAAATTTAAGTTATATAGATTTTATTCAGGATTTATTTTTTTATTTATTTTATTTTATTTTTGGTTGTATAAAATTAATTTCAAATTGTAAAAATAAAATTACATTTTTGAATTACATATTGAAAAGGGTGGTATTTTTTTCCTTTCTTAGGATAGGATTAGAAAATTTTCAAGGTTAGTGAACAAGCATACATATAATTGACCCGAAATTCCGATATCCGAATTAAAGATGATCTTTTCGGTATACTGTATTTCCAAAATTTGATAAATTTGATTTAAAATAATTTATCAAGAAAATCATTTAACAAACAAAAACAATAAAAAAAAAAAATTACAAATAGAAGTTGTAATTGAATTTTCATTGGGAATTAGAAGAAATTGGAATGTTCGATGCTTTGTAATCTTTTAGTTATGATTTCTTTTCGAATGTTACAAAATTCTCAATTAGAGTTTCGAGGCTTAAATTTATATGTAGCAAAAGTGGTCGAACAAATCTTTACTTCCTCTCCTCGGAATTGTTCTTCAAGTCTCATTGTGATTATACATTTTAAATTGCGACTCCGTCACAATGCAAGAAGAAAACTATATTTGTTTGAAAGTAAGGATAGTAGTATCAACAACATCAACAACTATGAAAATCCTTCGTCACAGTATTTAGTTTCGCCGCAAATTGAATAATGATGTAGAATCTACATTCAATTCCTTTAAATCTTTAGTTTTTCGGGATCAAACGTAGAGCCATTTCTATTCTCTTACGTAAAATGTATCCTATGAAATAACGATATTAATTAGAGCAACAATTTTTTTAAAGAAAAATCCAACAAATCCAACGAATTAATTTAAGATCGCGATATGCTTGCACTTCACCATATTTAGTTTGACCTATAACTGTTTCTCCCAGACACCACGTTAGAAAGCAAGCCTTGTCCAGGTCAAAAATATTTTTTGATAGATTATCAGAACGTCAATGATCAGCAACAATATTTCGTGTTGATGATAACCAAATATTAAAAAGGATACTCAAGTATATCAAAATTATAAAAACATAAAATAAAGCCTTGATAATCAGTATATCAAAAACAACAGGCAAGTTAAAATGAAGCTCTTAAATTCTCAATATAATGACCTTCAAAGTTAGACTTCAAAGACCACCTCACCCGCTTTAATAATTTTCTTCACAGGAAAACATGGGTATATAGCAATCATTTATGGTATTAAATGTATGGTTTGTATAGGTTTTCTAAAATTTCGGAAATTTTATACAAAATAGCTTTGCATCAAAAATAAACCAACGTTCAAATTTTATCTATTAAAAAGTAATTAACCGAATAATAAAATTTTTAAAATTTTAATTCGATTAATTAAATTCTTCTATTTGATAAATGCAAAAATTTTAATTTTATTACCGGTATGGAAAAACCATACATAAATGATTGGAACTATACATTCCATACATAATAATCATACCATACATGATTTAATAACACCGGAAACCGTTTATTATAACGCCGCGGACAAACACCCGATAACTCGGTATAATGACCTCCAAAGTTAAACTTCAAAGACCAGTAGTCTATCATTACCCGCTTTTGACAATGTCTCCACAGGAAATAAAGCTGGATAGACTGGAAACCAGATTATTTGGCTACAAGAAAAAGCTTCTTTGTCGGAGTATAATATGTTATGTCCAAAATAGTTAAATCCTAATGTTGTTTTTTTTATTTGATTGTAATAAATTTACTATACGTTATAGACTTTGTTGGTGGTCGATTGCTCGCATGTATTTTTAAGACAGGTAAAGACGACAAAAAAAAAAGAATAGAATAACTCGGAAACCTTCGGTAGATAGTCTTCGTTTATTTTATTTTATTTTTTTTTTTAAAAAAAAAGTATAAGACTTTGATTCGACAAGTAAATAAGAAAAATGGACTTAAATACTTTCGGTGTTAAAAACTTTCAGTTCCGTGGGAAGTTGGCAAAAAAGGGTTTGTTATGACGGAAGGTCACATGCCATTTTGATCATGTTGATCAATTATAGGACGTTCATTCCGTGTCTAATACATTAATTTACGAAGTCCAAATTTCAACTTTAAATTCTAGAAAGAAGTAACACAAAAGAAAGGCAGTGCAACTATTTAGTATTAAATTCACCTATTTTAAGGTATGATAGACAGTTTTGGGCAAATCCGATAAAACTTCCGACACCCTGAATACAAGCAACTGCCGCGAATCTCAAATATTGTGAAAAAGCGGACATCTTGTATAACATTAAGTGTTAAAATCGCTCTTGTCATTATTAATTTCCTCTTCCAGCCCACACCAATGCATGTCATTTGAACTTGTAATTGCTGAAGACTGAAAGTCTCGAAAAAGTTGTGGAAGACGATTTGGGCAAAAGAACTTAAATGATGGAAACAACACTAATGAACACCAACGCACAAAAAACCGTCAAGCATGGAGCTGCGAAGTTAATCATCATTCTTTTTTTTTTACTTTGCAATTCTTACATGCTTTTAATTCTTACTTGACTGTCATAGTTGAAATAACTTCATCATATGAAAATGGGATTTTCGAATATACGTTAGCAAATAAATAAAATTACAAATTTTTAATTCAAATATCGCAAATATCGAAAATGATTGAGTATATAATTATTTCATGTTTGATATTCGTTTGATATTTTTCTATTCAAGTATTGAAAAAATATCTAACTTCGTTAGCTATAATATTCTTTATAGTGACCAATAGTTGGAGAGTAATGGCAATACTTCGGATTTTTCTAGATTAGAACTGATATAATAGACCGTAGATGAACGTTTTATAATTATTTTGATTCTTCAGATACCCATAAACCCTTGGACTTAGTCCTTACCGTCATATCAAATCGTATCAAAAGATTATCAACATCTACACAATGGCAAGGTAATTTTCGGATTTCTGACAAGATTATTCATACTAGGAAATTATTTTGAAATTTTTCTTTTAGAGATGATGGTAGTAGTTCTCAGGATTCTCTGTTTATCTAATATTTGCACCAGACGAATATACTGTCATTTGTACTATTGCCCAAATTTAAAATTGAGGTAAAACGTGATGTTTCAAGTCGACCATTTCTCTAATTTAATCATTTATATAATTTTAATTTTAAAATTATAAAATCAAATGTTATTTTTTTAGTTGTATAAATTAAAAAATTAATATTTTGTATTCAATAAATTTAATTTAAATTAAAAATAATGAAATTTATTTTTAAAATTATTTAATTATTTACTAGTTATATAATATTTTTTACTTTATAAATAAAATTATTGTTATTATTTACTAAATAATTTAAATAATATTTTATGTAAATTTGTTAGAAAGTAATTTTCTTTATTTAATATGGCTAACACTCTCTATAGTTACACCTCTCAAGACTAAAAAAATGATATGATTATAAAAATACTATATAATGTAACTAAAGAGAGGTTTTTTTAATAAGTTTAGTAATATAGGCTAATTTAAGTATGCTTATAAAGGAAGTGGGATTATATATAAATATGACTATAGAGAGGATCAATTGTATTTAATTAAAATATAAAAGCTATTTTTGAAATTAATTATTATTCATTATTCTTTTTACTATTATAAAGAATAAATTTCAGGATTTTGATATTCTTTATCAGGATGGCATTTATCATTATAAGCTAAATTTTCTTTTTTTTATAAGAACATTTTATTATATTACAAATATTAGAATATTTGCATTTAATTAACTTTCTATTTAAAGTATTATTTTGCAATCTAACTACTTTTGTAACTATTACTGTTTTATTAGAAATATCTGTTAATTCAGTCATTAATTCTAATTTAGTTAGTTCTAAATTTTTCCTTAATAATTTATATTTAATTTTCCTTCAGAACATCATAATTCATAAAAATCTTTAATTTTGCTTTATTTAATTTTGAAATTTTTAAATTAATAATCTCAATTTTATATGGTTTCTTTTTTAATTTTTTTCTATCAAATTTTTCATATTTTTTTTATATTGTTGATATTATTATATTATTACATATTTGATCATAAGAAGAAGATAATTCATCATTATTAAATAAATTAATAAATTTATTAGCAGATTATAAATTATTTTCATTATCAAATAATAAATTATCTTCATTAAAGATAATCCCATAATTATTTTTAAATTTTAATTAAATTACAACTAAGATTGCTTATCTAAACTCATTTTGGATTTAACAAAATATCTAAACTATAGATTTACTAATTTTTTACTAAGGTTTTAATATAGTTTCGCATTTTTATAAGCTTTGATATAGTTTTACCTTTTCAGAATTTTGCAGATTTTTTAATAAGGTTTTAATATAATTTTACTAAATTTTATCTTTTTCCATTTAGATGACTTGACAAAACCTTTAGGTTTCATCTAGCAACCTTAGTTGCAACTTAATTATACCATAAGAATATTTAATTATATCATAAGTTGTAACTCAATTATGTTATTTTTTTAATTGTGATACTTATCTTTAATCTTCATTATCAAATATTTGATTCAGTTTTATTATTTGATATAAATTTTAAAGAATCAATCTAAAATATTAATTAATTAATTTATATTATAAAAAAATAAAATTATTAATTAAACTTACTTGTAAATTATTATTTTAATTTATTTATTCTAGTATATTAAGCTATTTAAAAACTTTTATTCTTAAACATTTAATAAAATATTATCAAATTATTTTATAATATGTAATTTTCAAGCTATTTGAATTTCTTTAAGTACATCTAGTTTAAGTTTTTATTATATCTAAATAAACCTTTTTATAATAATTTAATTTATCCTAAAAAATATTTAATTTGAACTTATTTTAATTCAAATAATATATTGAAATCAGCTTTAAGTATTTTTTTAAATTTTAGTTGCTTTAATAATTAAATTTAAGAATATATATTAAAATAAATGATTTAAATAATAATATATAAAATTTAAATTAATTTATTATTTTTTTTTTTGTAGTATTAATTTCATTATTATTATCAGAATTTGAATTAAATGAAATATCTAAACTTTCTTATTTTTATTTGTCTTTATTTTTAAAATTTTTAGTTGATTATATTTAAGGTTATTTATCTAAACTATTTTAAATTTGACAAAATATCTAAACTATAATTTTATTAAATTTTACTAGGATTTTAATTAAAGATGGTCACCGCAATTAAAAAAAATGGCGCAATTGAGTTGCAACTTGTGGCGCAATTAAATTTCCTTATGGCGCAATTAAGTTGCAACTCAATTGAAATTTGAAAATAATTATGGGGACCATCTTTAATTTTAATATAATTTCACATTTTTATAAGCTTTGATATAGTTTACCTTTTCAGAATTTTGCAGATTTTTTAATAAGATTTTAATATAATTTTACTAAATTTTATCTTTTTCTATTTAGATAACTTGCAAAACCTTTAGATTTCATTTAGTTACCTTAATTATATCTTATTTATATTTACTATAATATTTTTATCAATAATCTTTCAAATTTATTGTTAGATTTATTATTTTATTTCTATATAAATTTAAAATAATTTTTAAATTTATAAAATATTTATTATACTTACTTAATTAAAGTTATATGAAATATCTTTTGTTTAATATTAATATTATCTGACAATTATTTTTTATTAATACAATTTTTATCTTAAAATAAATATTTTATTTATATTTTATTATTATAAGAATGTATTCTAAATACTATTTCATATAGTATTTTATTAGTAGCTTAATATATAGTATTATTTATAATAAAAAAATATAATTTAACATTAAGTCTAATTTGTTAAATAATTTTGTTTCAATTATTTTCTCTAAAATAGAATTTTTTCTTTCAATTAAATCTTATAATTATGAATATCTAGGCCTACTATTTATTATCTTTAAGCTAAGTTATAATTATTAATAATATTAGCAGTAAGCTCTTTGCTATTATTACTTTATAAAATAATTAAAAGATCAAAATAACAAACAATTTTATATAATATTCCTGCAATAACTATAAATTCTTTAAAAATTAATAGTTTTGTTTATAAATATTATGAAAAATAGTCTCTTATATGTAAAATGTATTTAAAATCATTATCAGAATATTAAAATTAATCAATTAAATTTATTTAATAAAATTATAAATTAAATTTAAATAATAAGCAAATATATTAATTAAAAAATTATTATAATTCAAATACCTATAATTTTAAAAGAAATCTTTTTATAACTATAGATTTACTGATAAATTAAATTTAGATATAATTTACGTAAAATATATATTTTATAATAATTTATAAATTTTTCTACAATTTTTTTTTACTCTAAACTATTTACTTTTTAATTTGCTATACAAGATTTTTTAACTATAATGAAGGTTTTAAATATATTTTAAACTAATTACTTTATACATTTTTTTTACAATTAATATTGATAATATCTCAATTATTTTACTTTCTTTAATTAAAACTTCTTTTATTCTATTATTAAGATTTTTACAGATCCTAAAATTTCTTATATAATTCAGATTAAAGTTTGAATAGGGTTATATATAAATTCTAATTAAAATTATATATTATATTAAACTTTTAAAATTTTGATTTTGTATAAAATAGATCTATTTCAATTTAAAATTAGAGTAGATCATAATTTAAGATATAATATATTCATCAAATTTAAAATACAAATTTTAAAAACTAAATATAGTCAATTCTTATTATAATGAACCTTATGTCTTAGACTCAACTCTATTATAAGGCTATAGCGAAGATTTTAAGAGATTTGATTAGCTAATTTGATATAACAAGAGAATTTTATTATATTTATTCAAAAAATTCATTATATCAAGAGTTTGCTATATTAAGAGTTGACTGTATATTCTTTATTTTTGATTATATTTTATTAAAATAATTTAATTAAATTATTTTATTTTACAAAAGCTAATTATTTTTATATTTAATTATAAAAAATTAGTTATTAATAACATTATAAGAATTTTATATTTAAAAATGATTTATATTAAACTTTACTTGATCTTTAAGTTTAAATATATAAATGATATTCTAAAATATTAAAATCTAATATTCAATTATCGATATCTATTATTATATATAAAAATTAATATTATTTCTGTTTAAATTATTAAATTGCAATCATAAATTTTAATAATATTATTATCTTTTAATTGTAATGAATTAGAAATATCTGATTCAATTAATTGAGAATCTTGAAAATCTGTTAAAATACATTGAAATTAATAATTTTTATTAAAAATAAAAAAGCCAAGTATATAATACCTTTATTATTCTCACCCTTTTTAAGATATGAGATGATAAATTTTTAAATGAAAATGCTCTACTTATATATATAGTATCAGGATTCATTTTACTTGAAATTAAAATATTTGGTATCTCTTTATTTGCCTCTTCAAATGCTTTCTTTATTTCTTTTCCATAATATTCATATTTTTTTTTATTTTTATACCTCTTATATTGAAAAATAGAATTATACCAAAAATTTATTGTATTATATAATTCTTTAGTTATTGGTCTTTGCATTTATACATTTATAAGCTAATATCTTATAAAACTCAGGAGTCTCATTTTCAAATTCTGGACGAATTCCATTACAAATATTTAAAGATAATTTATAATCATACTTCCTATTATAAAATGGAGGATTTCTGGATAATAATTCAGCCATAATTATACCAAAACTGTAAATATCAGAAGATTTAGTATATAATCCTCCATTCAAAACTTCTGGTGCAATATGTATTAGTTATTCCATGGGGATCAATGGATATTATTGATTTTTACAGCGCAGCTGTGAAAATATCAATGATATCCATGTGATCACCGTGGAATAACTTTTTTATCTCCTGGGGACTAACGTTTGTGATAAAAAATTTTAGTTTATTAATAGTTTATTTTATTTAGCTATGAAAAGTTTATTTCATTATAAAATATTATTTTGCTATAAAATTCCCATACTTTCTTTCTCTCTTTTTTCACTCTTCTTTTGAAAACAAAAAATTAAAATGCCTTAAAAACGCGTCAATAAAGAACAGAGACTTCAAAAATCCTTTAACCCTGTCTTCACTAATGCAAGTACTTTCTATCATTCTCAAAAGATACCAGAGATTACAACTTTTATTCAAGATACTTTGAATTCTTCTTTTCTTCCTCTTCACAAATATCTGAAATTCAAGAAAAGCTTAATTTTTATCGTCAAAAAGCTATGGTACCTAATACTGAAAGATCAACT
>CAJVPQ010002812.1:0-12643 GCA_910591825.1 Funneliformis caledonium
ATAAAAAAAAAAATTTTGAATTTACTTACTTGTAGCCGGAGTTAGAGGCGGTCAGATACTTATGACCGCTACTGTATATAGTGTTTTCATAACAGATATCAAAAGGACGCTATTGGGAAATATTAACCAAGAGTTCAGATTTTGACTAATTCACTTGTATATCATTAAAAGCGAAGAAACTATTTGCAATAGATATAATATTTGTGAGGTCCTTCCTGAATTTAGTGAGCCAGAGAGTGTCACCATGTAAGCGAAGGCTAGAATCTTTAGATGAGAATTATTAGTTATAGGAAGACAGGTATCAGGACGCCATTTGACTTCTGTAATGAAACCATGCGGAGAATTATTGATAGTGCATAAAAGCAGATCGTAATATATACATCACAAAAGTAGTGAGATATCTTCTTCCTGATCTATTCCTATATGTACCAATTATATGTTAGAATTATCATGGGCTGTGAAGACTTGGTTAACTCAGGGAAGAAATAATCTTAAAATTGTATGGGTGAATTTAGCAAAAAGGCGTAATCTTGCAAGTGCTGCAGCAAGAGTGAAAACATTCATATAATCATATACTTTAGACATATCTTGTAGTAGGACCCACAATTCCGTATTATTATAGATGACATTCTGTTTGATGTTGTCAAAAAGATATATAGAGTCAAAAGTAGATTTAAAGGGCAAGCCCCCAAAATTATATCCTTTAAGAATATTATGTTATACGAAGATATTAGCAAGTCTAAAATTGAGCAGTTGAACAAAAGCCTTTCGAGCACTTTTTAATAAGGTGATTGGACGTGTATTATTTAGGTCATTTTCCCAAAATTTCAGCTTAGGAATCGGGTAAATATATGCCAGATTTCAATGATAAGGTATTGATAAAATTTGTAAACAATCATAGATAAGGTGTCACAAACATTTTTCGTGGTGGTCCTAAATTTTTAACATTTCATTCAAAATTTTTGATGGTCCTGAGGCTTTATTATTTAGAAGTCGATCAATGATCCTATACTATTTATTCATCTGCAGAAGATAAGGATATTACGTTGTGATAGATACGTAAATCAATTGAATCTACTAGGGTGTATGCAAAAGTCCATTCTTCTGGAATCTCTTTCACACAGTGCATATTGCCTGCAACTTGTTGAAAATGCTTGGCAACCTCTTTTTTAACATCTGGTTTTTCAAATAGCAAATTACGAGACGATGATAAATTATCGATATATCTATCTAAAATTATAGTTGTTTTTCTGCGATTAAGGGCTGAGTCAATCATTCAGGATGGATTGTGTTTATAATCATCGATACAGTTGTCTAACACTTCCTTAATATTCTTAAGCTTGAAATTATATTCACGCAGTTCCGCTTTTGTTTTAAAGGTAGCAAAAAGAAGTCTGATATCTGAAAGGATAGAATAAAGCATGGTTATATGAGGAGAACAATTTAGAGAAATGGTATTCAAGCTATTAAAGTGGGCAAGCTGTAAAAACTGTGAGTATAAGTTGTTCCATTTGTCATGAACAAAAAAGCCATTCAGATATTTTTTTTGTTATTTTCTCAAAATGATAAAATAATTTTATATCATTATAGATCTTTGAAAGATCGACAGGTTTTTTTGAGAAGTGATAATTTTTTGCCTTGTGTATAATACTTTTTTTGCTACAGAGATAAGAGTGTTTTGAAAGAGATCTCAAGAAGAATTAAGAAGACTTTGGGACCAGACAGTTTTAGATGAAATATGTTTCAACAAATTGGAATTCAAATTATTATTCAAATTATCTCTAAATTTAGACCATTTCGAATCATTTATTAAGTTATAATTGAAGGAAGATTTGACTAGACTTTTCTTGTAGAAACAGAGTGTTTTAAGAAATTGATTATTTTAGTTGAAATGATATAATGGTCAGTGACAGAAAATTTTGTTTGAATAGTTTTGCAGTCAAGAATATTAAGTGCTAGTTCAGGTGTCATATAGATATAGTCAATCCTGAAAGAAGATTTTTTGCTGACACAAGATAAGTATGATAATTGGTCATTTTTAAAATAGACATTAAACGCGTCATATAATCGTAATTATTGAGAGAATTAATAAAATTTAAATTAAAAGGGGATTTGTTGACACGGTCTATGTTAATATTTAAATCACCAATAAGAATGATATGTAATTTGTTCTTAATGGCATTATCTAGTAAACGTTTCAGAAAAATAACTGATTGTTTTGTGATGTCAGTAGAAGAATTGGCAGGTGGGATGTAACAATTAATGACTATTAGTTTTTGTTTGTTCACAAATTGAAGTTTTGCATAAATAATTCTATCTAATTGAGATTCATGAGCAAATATATGTTTGAATAATAATGAGCTAAATGAAAGGCTGACACTAGTTCTAATTGATTAGGAGTTTTGGTTATTGCTAAAGAAGGTAGTATAATTAGGGAAATCTCGGTTAAAAATGGATGTAATTCTCTTAAAATTTGTTTCTTGTAAACCTATAATGTCAAATTGATTAACTGAATATAAGGAAAAAAGGTTATTTTGTTTTGTTGGGTCATTTAAAAAATGAACATTGTGGGTAGTGATTCTAATATTAGAGAAAGAAGGAATGTGAGGATTGGGGATATGCATGTTATTCATTATAGGAACAGTAATTATGATAATAATTATAGTTAAATTTGGAAGCTACCAATGCAGCGTTCTGTTATTTTATCAAATTCTTCATTTAATGGGTCAAAAACTTGTGTGTCATATTGAATGATAAGATTTTTGTTAATAAGGACTGTTTGGAAATCTTGACAAGTTTTGAGCAGCTTATTAATTATTGGAGTGAATTCAGAGATTTTTTGTTATTGTTTTTGGCATATAGCAATGAGTTGTTCATTAGATTGATTTTGTAAGTGAGCAGTATAGAGAGATATGTTAATAAATAGGGATTTCATATCTGCTTCAATAGCATTATCTGGAAGTGTGTTGTTAAATGTTTCAGCTTCTTGTGGGGTTATAACTTTAATATTAAGTGCTTTTTCAACCACTTCAAGGCGAGATTACAAGAATTTAAAGGCAGTATAAAGATTATTTAGAGAATTAAAAATAACTTCAAGTTGAAAAGTGATAAATTTCTTAAAGTCAGGGTCATGCATTGATCCACTTGCTGCTGTTCCATTTTTGATATTAGGAATAGAACACACTGTATTGTCAAAAATGGTGTCATCATCCATCAGTTCATCCTCCCACCTTAGGACAGGGGTTTATTAGTAGCTTTACTAGGATTAACAGGCTTCTTTGGTGGGGAAGGAGGTCATTTGTTTTGAATTTGAGGACGTCTGACATTAGAACTAAAAGAGCTAGCAGCGTCAGCAAACGTGTTATTATCTTTAATATCACTACGAGATTTCTTAAATGCAGTATATTCATTGAATTGAGCTGGTTAAAACCTTTGATATAGGTGTTGAGTATTTTTGTCTTTTAGAGTATTATGTTTTTTGGAATACGAGAACACGTTGTGGTGTGTTGAAGAGAAAATGGCAAATAGTTTAATTTTCGCATCAGTTCATTTGAGTTTTTTATTGTTGAGCGTAAGATTATCAGTCGTAATAGCAGTATCAGCTTCCTTCACATTGTGAAAATAAAAGTACGCATATTGCAAATAATTACAATTAGATCTTGCTTATGGAATGATCCAAGCTGTAGCATTTACCATCTTACCGATGTCGTATAGATCACGTGCTGTGGTTCCTCGTGGAAAATTAGTTAATTTTTTTGAGAATTTGGAATAATCTTGGATTTTTTTTCTGTTCTGGTCACACATATGCATACGAATAGAGTCATTAATAATGAGCAATCCATCAGTCGCTTGAAGAATGTCAAATTTGACTTTGTCATCAAAGGTGATGGTAACGCGTTATCACAAATTTCTAGTTTTTATAATACAACGTATGATATTACCATAATGAGAGAAAAAATTTTTAATTTATATAACTGTAAAATCTAACAGGATCTCAGTTACTGTGATTAACTGTGCAAGTACAAAAGGGTGCAATTTTTGTACAACCAAGGGTAAAAACATGGTCTTATCTGTATTAGAAATCTGCATTTTACAAAGATCATCACGTTCGTTAGAGTCTAAAAAGGCAACCTTAAGAATGTTGATTGAAGGATCAGCAGGAAGTTTTCCACATGTGACTCAAGCAAAGAAAGTGTAGTTGAAACGATATTTGTTAGTGATTTCAGTGATCTTCAGTTGGGGGTTAGCTCCAGAGTATTTTTCAAGTGAAATATATGCAAAAAATTTTTCAGCACTGAGGAGTGGCGTAGCAAACGCAACTAAAGTAGTATTAATAGTATTTTCAGACACGTCAGAGGGACCGTTGACATTCATTTCATCTTTTTTGTTATTGGTTGTAGTTTCAGTGACTGTTACAGTTTTTTTATTTTTTCCTTTATCAAGAGGCAGATGTGTAGTGTCAGAGATTTGGTCAACTTCCATAATGACAACAGGTGGTTATTCAGTGGTAGAGCTTTTAGTAACAACTACTTGTTCAGTTGTTTGAGTGATATTTTGTCTTTTTTGTAGTGGTAATTTATCTTTGACTGGCGACGTAGAGCAATCGCAGTTATTAGATTTTTGATTTTTTTGGGCATTTTTGAGATTAGCAGAAAGAGTTTTTAAAAAAAAAAATAAAATAAACATTTTTTTTTTTTAAAGTGTGGTAGTTTCGCAATATCTTTATTATGAAAGTAAAATATACAAATAAAGTACAAATCAAAAGAAATTACAAAAATCTCGTAAAGAACTAATCTAAGACTAACACTATAAAAGACCGATCCTGTACTCTCCCGAAATCAATTTATAACCTAAGCTAGAAAAATCATTTTTCGAGTAAGAATATAGAAAAAGTCAAAGAGGATGAGGCCACTACTGCACTAAAAATTTGACCAATGGGATCTCATCTATACCATCGAAGATATAGAAGGAGAGCTAAAACAGTGAATAGAAAGGTTAGATGACAAATCATAACCTGAAGTAATAAAATTGGCAGCTTTTGAATCAAAAGTAATGTTAAGGGATTTTTCAAAATCATGAACGAGTTGACAATGATCACGCCAAATATTTTGAGTAAGTTCAAAAATTTGATGCATGAAAGAAGAGCAAGCAGCTAAAGCTAATGGTTGTGATAAAAGTTTATTGAAAAAGAATTTAAAAAGGAGTATTAGAACTATTTCTATAATAAGAGCGAAAAATTCTGAAGTATTGTAAGTATCGAGCAGCCAAATGTTTAACTGATCAATTTCATAATTATGTGCATGGGTGATATCTCTTAAATAAGTTTTTATTTGTTGAATTATCTTTTTTATTTCATAGTTGACAGTGAGACACATCCATATGTGATAGAAGTTTTCATCAGCGGCATCACATCTAAGACACAAAAGTGAGGGGTCATAAATGGATAGATGTCATAATTTGAGAATCTTAAAAGTTGGTAACATTTCAAGAAGACATTGATATTTCATTTTTCTAACAAAAGAAGCAGAATATGGTGTAGATTGTAATGCAGTATTGTCATTGAATATGAAGGAGGTGGCGAACCAGTTGATTTGATAAAGTCATGAAAGTTTTGCTAGAACAGAGAGCTGAAGTAACCATGAGATAGAATGTTTACAGAATAGTTCTTTGCAAAATTGTCTGATGGGTATTAAAATTAAAGTATTGTCATATGTAAAATAGCATTGAGATGCATTATTCATGTAAAGTTGAAGGGCTGTGATGTCTAAACAGGATTTTGCTAGAGCATCGACTTTATTATTAAAAATATTGTCAGTGTGAACTTTGACTTTGATCATCTTGACAGTAAGGTTGTGAGTGTCCATTATTTCAAAAAAATAAGATCAATGCATATAATTATTAATTTTGAGAGCAGGGTGAACAGTGAAAGCTTCTGTTAGGAGGAATTTGTATTTGTTGAATTGGGAGATGATAACTGCTGAATCAGTATAAAAAGTAACATTATAGGAAGGGGAGCTATAAATAAAGTAGTGAAAATAGCTGCAAATTCAGGTAATGAAGAAGAGGGAAAGAAAGATGTAAAGGTAGAGGAAAAGAAAACCATTGGTAAACTTTGGTAAGTTTAAAGCTAGGCAATACCTATTCTTATCGAAGGAAGACCTAAATCTTGTAAGAATCCATCTGTGTAAAATTCTAAAACAGAAGAAGATAAAAAAGATCAAGATAAGGTTAATAATCAAGAATTAAATGGAGATGACAAATATTTATCAAATAAATTTGCAAAGGTAGGTGGAGTAAAATTTCTTGGTGCTGCAAATAGACATTGATTATTGTTTTTTAAGAAACAGGTTAAGGCGAGTTCATACAATACGCCATTGGATAAAATACTGTGAGTATGATCAATATGAGCATTTTTAAGTGAGAATGTGATTTTGCATAAAGGAAGACGGATAACGTAAAGCAACAATTGTCATAATGTCCTCTGAATTTAATGGCAGATTCCTGATGAATTTGACAATAAATATAAGGATTAAGGATTGTTATATAATCAGATCCAATTTCTGGTATGTGATGCATTAAATATACTGTGTCTTGATCAATTTTAATAATTCTTCCTAGAATGAAGTACTGTAAAGCGTGCTCTACAATACTCCCATGTATAATGACCCCACTTTTTGAGCGACTTAGAATGTAAAATACCCCAGATACTATACATTGTGAATATAGTGACTCTGTGTAAAGTACCCTGGGTATTATACATCGCAATTTATTTTAAATAAAATTTTTATTTTTGAATTTAATGCAGCGATCTGAAAAAAAATTATTTTTTATTGCTAATTTGATAAAACTTATTACAATTTATAATTCATTATCTAAATTGATATTCTAATTAATTTCATGAATTTTCATAACCATCAATAAAATCATCATATACGCTATCTTCAAACACCTCATCATCATTAGGATTTTTATTTTCATCATTTAGCAAATCATAATCGAAAATAAGATCATCTTCAGTATCATCTTTTGTTACAGAAATCCTGCAACATTTAAAGAATTTTTTAACTTTTTCAACATCAATGTTATCCCAAGCTACTTTAATCCATTATGCAACTTTATTATAAGCAGGTTTTTTGATCCTTCCAGCCAGAGTAAATTCATGAACTTCTTCAGACATCCATTCATTATATAATTTACGAATCTAACAAAATAAAGAAGATCATTAAGTAAAACCATCAAAATAAATCAAAAAAATCAAAAAAAAAAAAATAAATAAATTAATACCTTAGATTTAAAGTTTTATTGATTCCAACATCTAATGGCTGAAGTCTACTAGTCAGTCCTTCAGGAATTACTGCAATGTTTGTTTGTTTTTCATCAAGTCTATTTTTAACACTATTAACCAAATGATCATGAAAGGAGTCAAATATTAAAAGACTTCTTGGATTATTATTTATACCAGCTCTATTACATCATATATTTTCAATCCACCAAAGCATTTCTTTTTCATTAACCCAACCTTTTTCATTGACCCGAATTTTTACTCTATCAGGAAAAACTTCATGAGGTATATTCTTTAATTTGAAAATAATGATATGTTCTAATTTGGTTCCATCAACCATACATGTCAAAACTACTGTGAAACAATTTTTTTCATAACCAGTCGATCTAATACTAACAGTTTTAGATCCCTTTAATTCTAACGTTGTTAAAGATGGTAAATCAAAACTAAGGAAAGTTTCATCGAGATTAGCAATTAAATTGAGTGAATAATCATATTGTATACGCTTATAAAGAATAAAACTCAAAAATGAGTGCTGTTTTTTAATTAAATCTTTGGGCAATTATTGGAATATTGTTGTTCTTCTTTTGTTAGATAAGTTATATCTACCAATAAAACCATCTAACCACTTGTTAGAAAATTTAAAATCTTGGATTGTTGGATAAAGTCGTTTCATTTCATCAACTTCTGTCATTTTTTTGGCTTTTTTTATAACCATATTGTGAGTTACGGCTTTACTTTCTTGTCTTAAATTCTGTAACCATTGAAATAGTGTTTTTCTAGTTCAGGTAAACTTGGAGACCTCCCTGAATGTAACTTTTTAATATATGGAGCCAAAGACATAAATTGCTCCTTTTTTTTTCCCAATCCCTTATTTGCTAGCATGGTTACGACGTTTATTTCCAATTATCACCATAACGAAACTTACAAACTTAACAAAATGCCACTTACCTTGTTGCCTATATATAGCTAAAATGTATCACCATATATTGTACCACTATTATACTATAATACCCTCTGATCATAGTACCCCCAAAATTTTTGTAGAATGTAAAATACCTGAGATACTATAGAGCACGCTTTATGGTAATTGAATGAAGAATGCTAATCAACTGTGAATTCAGGGGTATGGTAGGAATAGGTAGGACGAGTGATGAAGTAACCATAATAGGGTTTGTGTTTAAAATTATTTGTGAACGATAATATTCTCTCTAAGTCAGGATTAGGACGAGACTCTAAGGCTTTAAACTAGCTTAGAGTTTGAAAACTATTGGTGATTAGATATGTGATAATATATAAATCATGAAATGTGAACATGTAGTTTCCTTGGTAGTTAGTAAGTTGCTCTATAAAAAGCAATGAGAATTTTCGTAAACTATGGGTGTGCTTTCTATAGTCATTATAAATAAGATCAAAAATTGGGGAATTTCCTCTTAAGATTCTATTTGACAAAGTAGAAGGTATGTTGAGTTTGAGTTTTATTGATTTGAGATCACAAAGGAGAAATGGGAGCCAATCATCAGCTCATGTTGTTTTTAAGAAATGTCAATAGAACAGAGGATTATCAATGAGCTATTCTTTTTGTTGAAGTTAAAGGGTACGTAAATAAAACGATTTTTTAAGTACATTCATTTCATTGGTCATTTGTAGAAGAGCATTGCTAAAGTTTTGGATTAATCTTTGATATAACAGAGTCAAATTATAAAAATAATGCGAATGAAACAAATCCATTGGGGTATGTCTGAAAAGTTTTAGTTTTCTTTTAATAAAGGCTAAGTAGATAGTGACAAAGCTTTTGTATTGTGATTCAGATGGCAAAGTGAGTTGAGACCTGTACTTAATTCTTGGAAGGAGAACGGTATTAAAAATATAAATTAGTTGTGAATCTGTAAGGCGTTTATACTTCATTGTAGTAACGGCCTTCTTGATTTCACTGTGTATCTGATTATAAATAAAACTCTTGTTAGACTTGAGCGAGATTTAAACGCTTAAGTAACGAATACTAGCTTTTGGGGGAAGAGTGTTGATAGACCATGTAGTATTATTGTGACTAATTTCAAAAGTGTGCTGTTGAGGGGTATTGACTAATAGTTCAGATTTAGACCAATTCACTTGTATATCGTTAAACGTGAAGAAAATATTTGTAATAGAAGTAATATTTGTGAGGTCCTCCCTGGATTTGGTGAGCCAGAGGGTGTCATTCATGTAAGTAAGGACTGGAATCTTTAGACGAGAATTATTAGTAATGGGAAGTCAGACATCTGGACGCCATTCAATTTCTGAAACAAAGCCGTGCAGAGAATTGTTAATAGCACATAAAGCAGGTTATAGTATATACACCACAAAAGTGGTGATATAACTTTGCCTTAATCTATTCCTGAATATACTAAGTATGTATTAGAATTTCTGTGAGCTGTGAAGACCTGGTTGAATCTGGGAAGAAATAATCTCAAAATTATGCAGGTGAATTTAAAAGGAAGGCATAATCTTGCAAGAGCCGCGGCAAGAGTGAAGACATTCATATGATCGTATGCTTTAGACATATCTTATAAAAGGACCCATAATTCTGTGTTATTATGTATGGCATTCTGCTTAATGTTGTCAAATAGATGTATGGAGTCAAAAGTGGATTTGAAAGGCAGGCCTGCAAAATTATATCCTTTGAGGATATTATGTTATATAAAGATATTAGCAAGTCTTGAATTGAGCAGATGAACAAAAGCCTTTTTAGCACTTTCTAATAATGTAATTGGTCGGGTGTTGTTCAAGTCATATTCCCAAGGTTTCAGTTTAGGGATTGGATAAATATATGCTAAATTTCATCGATGATGTATTAACGAAATTTGCAGACAATCACAAATAATGTATCATAAACATATTTTTGAAAGTGGTCCTAGGTGTTTTAACATTTCATTTGAAATTTTTGATAGATCTGGAGCTTTGTTGTTTGGAAATCGATCAATGATCCTATACCATTCATCCGCAGAAGGTAAGATTATTAAATTATTATAAATACTTGAATCAATCAAGTCTACTGAGGTATATGCAGAAATCCATTCCTTTGAGATCTCTTTTGTACAGTACGTAGTGCCTGTAACTTGTTAGAAATATCTGGCAACCTCTTTTTTAACATCTGGTTCCTCAAAAAGTAAATTGCGAGAAGAAGATGGGTTATCTATACATCTATCTAATATAATAGTTATTTTTCTGCGATTAAGGACTGAGTCAATCATTCATGATAGATTATGTTTATAATCTTCTACATGGGAGTCTAGCATTTCTTGAATACTCTTGAGTTTGAAATTGTGTTCACGCAGTTCTGCTTTTATTTTGAGGCTAACTAGAAGAATTTTTATATCTGGAAAAATAGTATTAAGCATAATTATGTGAGAAGGATAATTAAGAGGAACAGTATTTAAGCCGTTGGAGTGGGCAAGCTGTAAAAATTGCGAATATAAATTATTCCATTTGTCGTGAACAGTAAGGGTATTTATATATTTTTTTGTTGTTTTCTCAAAACGATGAAGTAACTTAATGTCATTGTAAATCTTTGAAAGGACAATAGGTTTTTTTAAGGAATGATAATTTTTGCCTTGTGTATAGAAATACATTTTTTGCTATTGAGATTAGAGTATCCTGAAAAAGGTTCTAAGAGGAATTAAGAAGACTTTGAGATCAAACAGTGTTAGATGATATATGTTTTAACGAATTGGAGTTCAATTTTTTTTCAATATTGTTACTAAATTTAGACCATTTGGAATCATCAATTAAATTATAATTAAAAGAAGATTTAATTAGACTTTTTCTTGTAAATACGGATTGTTTTAAGAAGTTAATTATTTTAGTTAAAACAATATGATGGTCAGTGACAGAAGAATCTGTTTGTATGATTTTACACTCAAGTATATTGAGTGTTAGTTCAGGTGTCATATAAATATAGTCGATCCTGAACGAAGAATTTTTGCTAACGCAAGATGGTATGATGTTTGATCATTTTTGAACTGGACATGAAACACGTCATATAAATCGTAATTATTAAGGAAATTAATAAAATTCAAATTAAAAGAAGAGTTGTTAGCACAATCTAGGTCAGCATTTAAATCTCCGATGAGAATAATATGCAAATTATTTTTAATGACATTATCTAATAATTGTTTTAAAAAATTAACAGACTGTTTTGTGATGTCAGTTGGAGAGTTGGTAGGCAGAATGTAACAATTAATGACTATGAGTTTTTGTTTGTTCGCAAATTGAAGTTTTGCGTAAATAATTCTATCTAATTTAGAGTTATGAGCAAAAATATGTTTAGTGATAAAGAGGCTGAAGGACAGGCTAACACCAGTTCCAATTAATCAGAAGTTTTAATTATTGCTAAAGAAGGTAGTATAAGCAGGAAAGTCTCGATTGAAGATGGATGATGATAAAAAATAATTTGATATAGAGGTATGCTCTGAATCTGATTAATTCAGATATCTGATCATCCATCTGAAATTTGACTGGATTCAGATTGATCCATTTATATTACCAGATTGATCAGATGGATTATTAGATATCTAGTGAATTAATTGAATGGTCAATTCGCTTAGGTAAGCATAAATTTTTTTTTATTTATTTTTATTTTATTTTTTTATTTATTTTTTTTTTTTACAATAATGATAATATCTACGTATTACATCACTCACCCACTCACTCACTCTCACTCTCACTCACTCACTCACACTCACTCTCACACACATATATATACACACAAACACATACACACACTCTTTTTCTTTTTCTCTCTCTCTCTCTCTCCCTTCCTCCTCCTGGATCTTTTACTTCAAAATGATTAGAATTTTGACTTGGACAACTTGAATTCAAATGGTAAGTACATAAATCTTCATTTTTTGTCTTAAAAATGTTACTAACATTCCTTTTACTTCTTTTCTTAGGGAACGCCTTCCTGGATTGGATTTTAGCTTGGGCTATGAAGGTAAGGTGATGTGGGGAATTGTTTTTGTTTCTTTATCTTTGAAATACCATTAACATTCCTTTTACTTTTCTTTAGAAGACGTCTTCCTGAACCTGGATTTCAGCTTGAACTATAAAGGTGAGGTGAAAAAAAGGGAAAATAGTACTTCAAATAATACTTCTCAATCTGGATCTGTTAATGAAGAAGAAGGCTGGAATGATAAAAACACAAAATTATTGATAAATTTTCTTGAAGAAAAATTTTGCTAAAATGGCTTCTAATAAAATTTTTCTAGGAAAACCATGAGAACAGATCAAAAATAAATTAGGTCGTCTGGTGACTAAATATAATGATATTAAAGAAAAGGAAAATAAAACAGGAAGAGAAGCACAAGCAAAATGGAAATAGTT
>CAJVPQ010002813.1:0-12643 GCA_910591825.1 Funneliformis caledonium
CAAACTCTGTAAAGATCATTTTAGAAGTGAATTCTATAGTGGATTAACACGAGAAAATATGAGATGTATTGCAAAAAATAATTATTATCATGAATTGGTAAAAATTCTTATTCAGGTGAAAAAAGAATCAGTGACTGGTATTATAACTGGGTTTAAAGATTATATTAGTCAGTCAAGTATTACTAATCTGAATGGGATACAATACTTATTGAGAGGTATACACTGGATAACTAACCTGAGCAAAGGTAGTCCGAAGCAGTGATCACCAGCTCAGAAGAATTTGCTGAGCCTCGATACATGTACTCATGTGCGACAAAAATAAGCGATCACTAGACAGGGTTCGTGTAATATTAATCTTGCATATACATTCGAAAAGAAAACATATTAACCTTTATTCTTTATTTTTTTCAAACAAACATGAGAAAAATGTGAAAGGAAGTCTAGTTGTAACACAGGACCTACCGTAAAAGTAAATATTGCTGACAAAAGCATATGTTGTGAAAGGCTAGGGACTTGCAATTTCCGAGATCTACAAGAACTAACTACCTTTGCGTCTCACGGGTAGATCTCCATATGAAAAGGTATGAGGATTCTGTTTACATGTACTTTTATGAAACTCTTGGCATCAGACGACAATACTAATTACGCCTCATATCTCCTTAACTTTTTCCCCAACCAGATATAAAGCATGGAGAGGTATGTGGAAATTCAGCCAACTTCTTCAGCTTGGCGCTTCGCAAAAAACTTTCCCAGAGAAAATAACGCAAAATAAGTATGTATATGCCCTAAATTATGTATGTATGGGAGGGTTCCTCTAGGACTGAGCGAGTTTTTTCTCACTATGGGCTCTTGTATTTAGGAAAGTAAGATGTCTTTTAACTTTACCCTAGTTAACAGAATTGAAAAATATGAAATGGAAAGACTTATCAAGTTTTTGCGAGAGGATTCCAAATCAGAAGGCTTAGAACTTGACAATAATTTTTTTACAAAGCATAAGGAGAAAGAAATCATCGGTAGTTCATTTCTCAAGCTAACCGGATGGAATTTTAAGGAATATGGAATAACACTAAGACAAGCATTAGAACTTGAAGATTATATGAAGAGGCTGGGTGAGTAATTAATTTCGCTGAGCCAGACACTTTGCTTAACATTATAGCTGAAATCTAACTGTCATTAATTTGGTAACAGGTGTTCAAGAAGCAAAAATAAATTTAGATGATGTTCATGTTAAAAAATAGTATTTTTATTTTTGTATCATGTAATAGAAATATAGTCATGCGAAGCACCTTAACAGCCAATTTTTATGTATTATAGGCCGGCTTCTGACAACGTTTTTTATTTCATAAATAAAGTATTATTATCCGATCAATATACGAGTAAGCGGTCACGTATATTGATACAATACCTATGCTACATAAAAACCTATATTAATGGCCAGTATTCTTTTCTCCGAACAGAAATAAAATTTTATCTTACTCCAGAAAGTAACACTATTTTTTGTCCAAGCCTAATAACCATATAAAAGCACTATATCTGAAACTAGTACACCTTATACTCCAGCTTCTACCTCTACTACTGTAGCTAGAAATGAGACGGTTTTGCTGACAGACGAAATTAAGAAATATGACACGGCCAAACTTATAGAATTTTTGCAAAAACAGGGCTTAAGTCTTAGCGAGACAGTTATCAAAATTTTAGAAGAAGAAGAAATTAATGGCTGTACCTTCTTCAAGATAATTAAAGAAGAGCTTGAGCGTTATGAAATGAAATTGGGATCTGCAACAGCTCTCGTAGACTTCGCTAAGGACTGTAAGGATAAAAAATTAAAAGCGTTCTCCTCGTACAAGACCAAGGTAAACTTGGAGAAAGTATTGCAAGAAGATTATAAAATCTCGAGTGGAAATATTACTCTTATTCCACAGTTCAAACCAGTTATCTGCCTGGTTGATGAAAACTCTCCAGAATTTAAGCTCTGCATTGATGATATTCTTCGCAGGATAAGGAATATGAGACCAGTTGTAGATAGTAACGAGGCTATGCGTTGCGAGTATATTTCTATCATTCTTCACACAGCGTTGAGTCTCCTCGAAGGTTTAATAATCACTCCCTAGATGAAAATAACCAGCGAGATAAATACTGGTCGTGTTGACTATGCAATCAAAAAAATTCTAAATGACTTGCTCGAAGAAATAATTTGCATAACCGAGGGTAAACAGAATCAAGCAACTATGGGTATCTGCCAAAACGCAATGTCGAAGTGCTTGTGATGTAAGTATAATAAATTCTACTAGCTCGCATGATCATGAGCTATTGCTAATTTACTTCTCTATTTCTCTCAGATGAATATAAATATGAGCAAGAAAAAAAAAGGTGGATGAGATGTTCGATTCTGATTACGAATATGTTTATAGTATAGTCAGTACTAATACTAACTGGTACTTCATTCTTCATAGCACTGAGGGCATCTATAGTACTAGCAGGATCGAATATCGAATTTCACTTACAGAAAACGCTCTTCAAGACGATATAGAATTACGTAAGAATGTGAAGAGGATTTTAGAGGTTATAGTAGGTTTATTAAAGGATAGAGCACTAGGTAGTGAGGAACCCACAACTAAGAAGAGCTGTGTAGAAGAGATAATCAAGAAAAAATAATTGTATAGAAGACTAACATAGATATCATGTATCATGGATATAGTCTCGAACATTTGTATTTATTTTTGCATGTAATAATAAAAGAATTGAATTTTGCAGGTATATGTGATAAGCGAAAAATATAGTCATGGAACTGCCATTCCAGGGCTATAAACAATTTATTTATATTATAATCACGCCTTAAATTCGTGATAGAGCTAATATATGTTCTGACCCTAAAATACTTGTCTTGGTAAATACGTCATATAAAGAATTTGGTCTATACTTTGAAGGAACCAAATTTGGATGATAAAGGAATTTCACGAGTATGTTATTCCTCCAAGCTTTCGTCTCCTCATGCTTCCAAGTTATCTTTATCAATGTAGATAGGTTACTGTAATTCATTTCCATTAGGTTTTGAAGTGAAGATCGTTTATTTTTTTCGAGGGTAAATAAACTCATCCCACCTTCAACAGTAGAGTTCACAGTAATAGGGAAGTTTTTATGAATATCTGATCTACTTGCTAAGATAAATAAGGGCGGAATTAAGGCTGAATAGTAGAAGTCAGCTAAGGGATCCAGCTCAAATTCACTGGCACATATAATCCCAATATCTTCTAAATAATCTGAAAGTCTATTAGCATATCTGTAACCTTCACGAATCAACTTCTGGAATAGCTTCCCATTCAGGCTGATCCATCGACCAGTTAGTAAATTAAGTACTGTTCTATGTATGTCTGATTCTTGCATATGGATTGTTGAAATTAGCATTTATGAAAGTGATAATAGATGATTAGTACTTATGAAAATGGTATGTTTAATTACTCATTTCCTCCCATATTCTTCTTTTTATAATATATGTATGCTCTTTCCTTACCTTGACCGCATTGAACACAAAGCTGAACGCTTAATTTAGTGCCTCATTCACATCCTTTACATGGTTGTGGGATTATTACGCCCTTTCGCATTTTGAATGCGTGGGATACACAATATTGATCTTGTGTTAAATTTTTATAGAAACGGGTCTCTCTAACTAATAACCAATTACAAGGCATTTCTTTATTATTCATGCTCACTTTCATATTTAAAACTTTGTGAACTAAGTTCACAAAGTGGAATCACGTGAGTTTTTATTTTGAATGTAAATATATAGTGTATAAAATTATTTTCGAAAATGGCATCTGAGATTGACTTACTTAAGCAAGAAAACGTCAGACTTATGGCTGAGAATGCTGAGTTTAAGGTCAAGTATGACGAGGTCAAGGATGAGATTACAAAGTTAAGGGTTGAGCTCAGGAATAGAATTGAGAAATTAAAAAAAGCTAGAATAAATACTGCCGTCGAGAATACTAGATGTGATATTGATAATGTCAAGCGTGATGCTGAGAATGCTAAGCTTAAGGCTAGAGTTGCAAAGCTGGAAGATGATTCTAAGCATTCACGAAAGGATTCCTCTTCCAAAAAACTTGCTGACATACCAGACTCTGTAATAGCGAATGAAGTGGTATCTGTTAATTCTAAGTCGTCAGAGGAAAAGATGACGGACTCTTTTCTGGATGAAGTGAATAAGAAAATTGTTAATGATGGGATAAGGCAGAGAAAGCGGGATGAGAAGCTTGCAAAAGTAGAATCCATCTCTCCTGAAAAAGGTAAACAGGTATCAGTTGACAAAAGAGCACTTCGTAAGGAAAATCAGAAAAAACAAAGGAAAAATTCATTCAGGAAGTGTCTGAGAAGGCGGTCACTGAAGTAACCTCGGATGATTCGATACTTTCAGTATCTTCACAAAGAGAATCAGATTCAAGCACCAATTGTTCTAATATTATAGATAAGCTAGGCTCGAATTCTTTGGATGTTTGCCTAGAGAAAACAATACGAAGCTGTGATCCCTTAGCAGTAGAAATGAGAATGCTAACCTTTTCTCTTTTATATGAAAAACTTTGTAATGCTGTAATCCTTACTGATCGTACGATTCAAGAAGCTATCTTTTGTTACTGTCAATTTGGGAAAGCTCTTATCCAGAGGCGAGGTGAGATCGTATCTGAAAACAAGTCGATCTGGAGTCTAATACAATTAATAGAATTCTAAATATAGAAGTTAAAGCTCAGCTTTCTACTGGTACTTCTGATGCACTTTTACGGAAAAAATTGAGCAGGCCAAGAAGCTCTATAACTTTTAATGCAATAGGTATGGATAAAATAAAGCAAATTCATTCCTTCTCCGCTGATTTTATTTCAAAAATGACGTATGAAGATATCCAGTATATTATTGACAATATACCCTTTAATTATAGCATTCATATAGAGACACAACTTTGTGAACCAAGTTCACAAAGTGATAAGAAAAATTCTGACTTATTACATATCACCATTTCGGATGCACCTACTGAATCTTAAGTTTCCAATGAATCTGCCCCAAAAAAATTTGATACCAAGGTAGAGGTGATATCACCTATTTCTTAACTCAATAGTCCAACTTATGACTGCGTCTATTTTCGTAACAAAGCATTGGATCAATATCCTAATTTATATAGAGAATTTAGTAGTGAAAATGTTGATTATTATGGAATTACTAACGAGATTTCATGTTTATTATGCAAGTTAGATCATGATGATAAGGAAGGTATAAAAGGTAGATATGAAGTCAGATTCTATTTCATTAAATGTGAAAAGTGTGAAATTAAGATAGTTGCATAGTCTCATTATTTTATATTATATTCTATTTGCTCACACTTCATTGTGTGATATTTTTTAGGGCTAATTATGTCAACTATTAGTCTATTATATAATTTAAATTGATTCGCAATCATAGAAAAAGTCAACATGTCCAAGTCCGATAAAGTATTAACCCCGAATATCTGGATTGGCATGTCAAATTAACTGGTTTACCAAGTATTTTGACAAATAGGATTTGGTCCAGCTTATACAAAAAATATAAAAAAGAAACTGGATATGAGTCATGACAATTATCAAAAGCCTGCCTTCTCATAAATTCGAAGCCAGAAAACAAAATATCCTATTTATCTTTTTCTGAGCAATGTAAAGAAAAGGGCCTATCACTTTTGAAGCCAGACCCAATCCAGAATTAATTATCAAATCCGTCTTAGAGCACTTCTCATACTTGAAATTCAGAAATAGTTTCAGAGGGATTGATAATTATGATTTTACATCACCTCAGCTGTGGAGTTCACCATGCCCTATTTGTGATGGAAAACATGGGAATTATGGATTACATGGCTTATGGTACTGCGAAAATAGGAATCAGTTCCCTTATAATTCTGAATTAGCGAAGTTGCTATCTCAAAATAAGTTGGAATATTGTCTTACCTGCAATACTTCAAGCAATAAACTCAAGTTCGCGATTGTGGCTTAGACTGGAGGAATTATAAAGAAAAAATATTCGTATATTATTTCGTTTCTTTTTTTTCAAATCTCGTGATGGCGTATGCAAAAGAAACTGAAATCGAATGTGCAGTTGATATCGGGAAAATTCCTGCTGAGATTTTTCTGAGTACGTCATTGAAATTAAAGTTTATCATATGATTAACTGATAGATCCCGTTTCTATTAGTTGGAAGTATGAAGAGTCTTCATGATTATCATATGACATAACATGTATCATGAATACGTCTCCTTTACTTCAAGCTAGAATAGAGAAATATCGTTCAAAAAAATAATCGTGTATAATAGTCTACAATCATATAATTGCATCATATACCCAATGCTAGTCCCGCATCATGTAATTTATCTTAGCTCAATGTATTATAAATAAAAAATGTTTAGAGCACTAATGGAAATCTGTATCGGCAAATTAAAATTGCTAGCAAAAATCTAGAAACTTTTATTCTCAAACTTTCTCGCATATTCTCAAAATTATTACGTAAATTATTGTAAAAGGACCCTTGATGATCTTTACATATGGATAGCGTTAAATCTTTTATTGTTAAATTAAGGAGAGTCCATTGATGAGATTTTTGTGATGCGATCATATTAACATAATTTCTCCCAAAAGCGTATAACAAAATCAATCCTGTAAATTATATAAAAAGGTGATGACCTGATTAGTGAATCCTTTATCCGCCTTGTGCAAGTAAAATGAAAAATCAAGCGAAACAATAAAATTTACTATTATTTATATCATCAATATTATCATTTAAATGAACAAGTATATTCCGCAAAGTAATAATAAAGTAAGTTAGTTTATTGCTTGGCTAGTTTCTCTAAACATATCATCACGATATTTAATCGAATTTCCCGCTTCTTAGATGTTTCAAAATAAACCAGACATATTACTTCTACCAGTCTTCTTGTTATATATTGGTATTTTGATCTTTGCATCACGCGTACAGTATAATAGGCACAGTGAAATTACTCACATGAATCTCATCACATGCAACGGTACAGTAAAAGTCTGGCGCAGTACATCAAAAAATTTATCTTATATAAGCATCTTCACGTGCCGAATTCTTATATCTTTGCGCAGTAACTATCAGAATCATGTGACTTTGGAATAGATCAATCTGTGCGACCTTACCCTTATTGTCCGAAACGCAGTAGAGGACATTATGTTCTGTGCAAAAGGGTGAAAATGTTTGTCAGTCACGCACTTGATCAGTGTGACCTATATGTTATATTGTGTAACTGAAAAATTAACATACTGTGCAAAAGGTGAAAATCATAGAAAGACTTTCATGTGATTGGCCGATTAAGTTACACAAAATTTGTAATTGATATTGTAAATATTTATACATGTCACGTGATATAATACATGATAATAAATTTAACTATTGTATTTAAAGTATTTAGCATTTAAATGTAAAATAAATTAAAGTATTAAGAATAAAAACTATTGTTTCAAAAAATAGTTTAATTTATTAATTTTATATAATAGTCTTTAATTTTTGTAAAAAAAAAAATTGTAAAAAAAATTTTTATTTTTATTGTAATTAAAATGCTTCTTTAAATAAAGTTGTTCTTTTAAATGATTTATTGCTGTTGAAATTTATGCAATGCCTCTTCTAATGCATATGCTACATATTCTATAGGTTCGCTTTTATCATCATCATTACATAGAATATTGTTTTCCAGATCTTTAACTTCGGCTTGTTGTTCTTCTTCGAAGCGATGCAAACATTCTAACATGTTCATCAATACTGTCTTGTAAGAATGAGAAGCAATGCATGCACTTGAATCTATTGTTTGTATAACAAGATTTGTGATAAGTGTGACCATAAGCCAAAACTTGAATAGGATCTGTATTAAAAAAAATAGAACAGTTAGATGCATCGCAATATTGAAATAGATCTGGTCTATGTAAAGTATTAAACCCTAAAGGAAAATAATACAATCATGCTTCTGGCATTTTCATTGCTGTTAATGAAATGAAAATTTCATTAATTTTATGGTGCTTCTTCGAAGGTATATTTGGATTCACCTGTAATAGAATTATTAATAGCAAATTATTGTGAAATATGCATATATAGATTTCTGAAAAACATTGCAAAAGGAAACATGCACTTTCTTTGTTAAATAAGTAATATCTCAGGCAGAATATTCATAGGCAGCTTATGTGGATGTATGAGCGATGTTTTCTCTAAATCCGTTATCGTCTAGGCGTAATCAATTGATAAAATATCTATATTTAATGATCTGCTGTGCCTCGGTGTATTTCTGTGTGCTCTGACGTAGAAAGCTATGGAATATTTCAACAGTCGAGTCTGAAAACTTTGGAAGTTCAGCTTTAATGGTTTTTAAAATAAGATGATCGTTTAACTTCCAGAAAAATATATCTGAAAGAAATATTAATGATGCCTTAGTATAGTATTTGCGACAGAATTTGAGAAATACAATCCACACACGAATGCATGATTCTAGATAAGCATCAAAATCGCCAGATCAGAAAAATACCGTATAAACGTCTAAAACCAGAGGAATTAGGTTATCAAGCAAATCTTTCAATGCAAGATATTCAGCATCTTTGTATAGGAATCCAAATTTCGCATCAACACTTATCAAAATTTTCTGCCAAGCGTCACGAGAAATCTCTAAAAGAAGATTAATACGCCATGGTTTAGGCTTTTGTGCAAGAGGACTTCGTTCTCCAAAAATATACTTGTACATAGCCAAAAAAAAAGGCTGATATTGAAGGAATATTAGTTTTCGACTATTTAACAAGATATGCAAGGGACCTATAATAAGAAGAAATGATAAAATAGAATTAGTGATATTCAATCGATCACAATATAAGATAAAATATGAGATGGCCGTCCTAAGGTAGATTTGTCCAGGCCAATCAGCAATGACAGGTATAATATATTCCTTTTGAATATATTGTTGCATAGATGGAACATTTATAACGACATTAATGGCTTTGATATATACATTTAAAGAATGGAGATTATTTTCTTGTAAATCTATGAGGACTACGTCTTTCATCGAACGAGCATCCCATTTCTCTTTTAATCTAGTGTTATAACTATGTACGGTTAGCTCTTCTAATTTAGTACTATCATCAACTGAACGGAATCTCAGCATTAATTATGCAAAAGACCAAGAAGGGTCATGAATCTATTATTTAGATTCAGTTTTATCAACTCCGCGTCAACCAACCTAAGGTTGTGTATATTCATATTTGGAATCGCATACTGTATAGTGATTGGGTTTATTAAAATTGTTGTCAAGTGTGCTGCAGTAGAAGTTGTGGTCGTGTTTGGCATCCGTTTCGTATGGATACTATGATAATCATTGATATTTAATATTATTGCCTTCTCTGCATGTTCCGCGAGTGTAAAATTAACAGTTTTAGCATGGTCATTAGATATGGTAATTTTATGTCACGCGATTGTACGAGATGTTATAGTTACATTTAGATCAGCAAGAATATCTATGGAGGTATTAGAAATACTGGTAGAATCTAAATACATCGTCAATTCTTCCTTTGTGACATTAACGAACTTGCTACAAATTCTGCAGAGAAAGTAGCATACATATAAGAGTTGCTTTTTTGCCTGTGCTCGTGAATTTTCATTTTTTGAAAAAAGGTTAGAAGAAAGATATAACTTGTCAAAAAATGAACTTAATCTTACATCTTCCTTTTCTATAACTGCACAAAATTCATCAAATGAATATATTGCTGATTTTTTTCCTTCTTTTCACGGTATAAAATATTAGTAATTATTTTTATTGTTTTAGAGAAGAATAAAATAGAAGGTGGAGGTGGTGGCACCTGAAGCGAAAGCGATGGTGGTGGCAGAGCCAAAGGTGGTGGTGGTAGTGAAGGTTGAACCGGAGGTAGAGGTGAAGGTGGAGGTTGAACCGAAGGTAGAAAGGAAGATTCCAGAGCATGTTTTTGGAATGCAAGTGAGCAGTTTATCACAATTCCGTTATAACAGTTTAAGCAAATCTTATCACCTATTTGTAAATATCCTGATAAAGTTTTGTTAGTTTGACCTTTCGAAATAACGTACTCAGTTACCTTTTTCCATCATACTGACTGTTAGGTTTGGCATATTATAATTACATACGATTCCATTAAAAGTACTTGCCTCTAAGTAAAGTACCTTTAAATTTTGGATTTTTTTGGGATTATTTTGCATAGTGAATGTTAACATACTTTCGAAGCTAAAGAAAAAATTTTTTTATTTTTTTTTTATGTAAAACGTTACAATCTCAAAAAGTACTCTAAACTATATAAATAATGTATCCGGCAATTGAATAGGATCAGCCAATCACGTGAATATCCGTCCATGAGGGTGAAAATGTTGAGAAATCTTAACCTGCATCAGGGGGTCTAGGCGTTTATCCTAGACCTCCCCTCTGTGATTGGCTGATCCTGATCTATGATTACACATAACACCATAATGCGTCATCACTTACATCATAATAAACAATGATTATCGATTATCTTGTATACGATGTATACTACTTTTTTTTATACCGCCTTTACACACAATTTCAATACTTTGAAATGGAAGAAAATTTTCAAGAAACTTATGACCATGATTCAGTATTTTCTGAGTTTTCTGAAGATACTTTTAATAGTGAAATTCCTAATGTTGAACTTAACGAAGGTGATACTTATTCTTCTGAAGAAACTTTTATTATAGCAGTTAAAATATATGCAAAATAACAAGGCTTTCAAGTTCGTTTAGGAAAAATTGAGAAGAATGCTATAGGTCAAATACGTAAAAGAACAATAGTTTGTAATAGAAAAGGTTTTCCTGACAAAAATTTAAATGGTCTAAATAAAAGAAACCGCATTTCACAACGTTGTAATTGTGAATTTAGAGTTCGTGCTTCACTTAATTCCAGTAATAGACTTTGGTACCTAATTTCTGTACAATTAGAACACAACCATTCTATGGTTTCTGGAATTTTTCGCAAATTTATGTCTGAAGAAAGAACAATTCCAATTGAAGTTCAAGAAAGAATTTTACTTCTTCGTCGTTCTGGTTGTAATGTTCCTACAATTTGAGCAATACTGAAAGAAGAATTTTCAGACATTGTACCTTGGATTTATGATGATTTATATAATTTTATTTACCAAAAAAAGGGAATAAAACGAGAATTTGATTCAAATGACTTTGTAAAGAAATTGGAACATCTCAAATCTCAAGACAATGAATTTTGTTATGAAGTTTTAATAGATCCTGAAACAAATGAATTTAGGCAAGCAATTTGGATGTTTCCTGAACAGAGAATAAACTATTGCCGCTTTTATGATGTAGTTATTTTTGACAATACCTACAAAACTAATAGGTTTGGAATGCCATTTGGCATTTTTACTGAGGTTAATAATTATGGCCAAAGTGTGTGTTTTGCCAGAGTAATTATGAGTGATAAAACTGCAGAAAGTTTCATTTAGACTTTTACCTTCTAAAAATGGTTAATAATACTTCACCAAAAGTATTTCTAACTGATGAAGATCAAGCTATTATTAAAGCAGTAGATCTTATTTTTCAGCTGCATGGAATAAAATATGCTTTGTGTTTATGGCATCTCATGAAAAATGTGGTTAAAAATTTAAACGGTATTTTAGAATTTAAATGGGTGGAATTTATAAAGTTTTTTTATCAATGTATTAATAATTATGATGAGAATGATTTTTTGGAAAAATGGGAACAATTAAAAACAAATTATCCATCAACTATCAAGTACTTAAGAAAAATGGATAAAAATTTAACCCGTTGGACACCATGTTATAACAAGCAAATATTTATGGCAGATATGTCTACAACACAAAGGGGTGAATCTATGAACAGTTTAATGAAAGGTTACATGGATGCTACAACATCTTTAATGAATTTCTTAAAAGCATTTGAATCAGCATTAGAACAGAGAAAGGAGGATGCAGATTTGGCAAAATTTTGTGGAGATAATAAAGTTATTTCATTATTAACGGCAAGTCCTTATGAAAAACAAGCTTTAGAATTATTAACAAAATATGCATTAATGAAAACTCAGGAGCAACTTTCTCAATGCATGTCATACAAAAGTGAAAAAATTAACAGGTAAAGAAAAAAATTTTATTTTTTAAAATTATTTCAAGTAATAAATTTAACGATTTACTTCTTTTTATAGTAATGACAATGAAATTTCATTTTGTATAGAACGATTTGGTAATCAAAAAAAGGGAAGGATCGTTAAATATAATTTAAAAAATAAACATTTTTCGTGTTTATGTTATTACACAAATTTTTCTGGGATTATATTTCAGCATATTTTTAAAGTTATTACATAACTAAATTTAGAAGAAATTCCTCACCATTTATTTCCTATAAGATGGCAAAAAGATCCTGATGATAACATATTAGTTAAAATGTATAAAATATTTTATAATAATATCAGAGAAATAGGAATACATGGTCAAAGTGAAAATACCAATATTGGAGAATATAATTATGAAGATTATAATTATCTTTTAAATCGAACTTGGTACAGTCACACCTCGATATAACGAAGTTGCTGATCCAGCCGATCAGGACTTCGTTATAAGAATCTTCATTAACGCTA
>CAJVPQ010002814.1:0-12642 GCA_910591825.1 Funneliformis caledonium
TTTGATTTTTAAATATATGACAAAAAATTTGAATTCAAATTTTTTTTTACTAAATCATTATTATATACTCATTTTAACATAAAATTTATTCAAAAACAAAACTTTTTTTATTTAATATATCTAAGAGAAGGACCAAAAATCACGTGTTTAAAAGAGTAGAGGAAGGAGATATTCTTATTGATCACGTCTATATATAATAATTTTATGTATTATTAATTATTCAAGCAAAATTTATAAATTTTTATTTATTTATTATAGAAATTATATTTTTCATGATCAGATAATACATTTCAAAAATCTAAAACAATTTCTTTAAAAGAATAATTTGAAATATCTTTATAAGTATGTGAATTTCAAATATAATTTGAATTATGTAATAAAGATCTATGTTGTGTATAAACTACTTTTTTATGCTCCGTTACAAAAGATAAAGTTAGAAAATATTTATCACACAAATTGTAACACAATCGTTGATATAATTCAGAAGATATAGATGAATAATGCTGATCATATTTAGGAATTTTTAATACATCAAAATATTCAAGAATATGAATTAGATTTAAAAAATGATTATCACGATCTTTAGAAACAGATGGGAAAAAACTATTATTTTATGCTAATAATATAGCTACCACTTCACAACATTTTAATTTACAAAATTGTAAATTATTACATTTACAAATATCAAAAGAATAATAACAAATTTAAGTGTAATTTTCTATTCAAAATCAAGAAATTGATGTTTCCATTACATTATTTTCTGAAACATATTCAGCATATACAGAATAACTATTAATATTATCCTTTTTTCACAACTCACACAAAATTTCTCCAGAATAAGCAAAATTTCTGATAAGCTAAATTATTATTAACTACTTTTCCATTTCGTAAATGATTACCATATTTATTATGAAAAAGTGTAATTCCTGCAAGTTTTTCAGATAAAGATGCATACTTCATTCTACAGGATTGTATGCAGATTGACCAGATGCATGTATATAAATTGTCATATAATCCAAGTCTTCATCACAAAAATATTTACAGTATTGTTTATATTTTTTAAATGATGTGAATTTTCATTAGGTCCTCCATCTACCAAAAGAACTACGATTGGTCGATATATATTATTATTATCCAAAAAAGATGATTAAAAACTTTGAAGATGTTAAATTTTTTGTAAATCAAACATATGACTTGAAGCTGTTGTTGAAATCCATAATTCTGATCATACAAAAACCATTAATTTTCCTGATTGCATTGACTTATTTGTATTAGTCAGATCAATTATAAGATATACTGAAGGAATTAATTTGTGTTTTGAAGATACTGGAAAATTATGATTGGAAATAGATACAGGTTGATTTTGTGATTGAACTGTTGAAAAAGTACGACTTACTGCTGGAATTCCTAAAGGTACTTTTGCTTTATCATCTTATGATATAATAATTGAATTTTCAGAAAAAGTCTCTACAAATTGCCTAGCATCTTTTACAGATACTAAACAATAATGACCATCTTTATGTAGACTCATTTTATTTCTAGATCTGTAGTATTTCTAATAAGAGCTGGATGGTGATGACATTTTGCTTGAATAGAATTTGGATGGCGTAGTAAAAGGTATGTTTAAAAATAAAACTTTGATATATACTGATTATAATTTTCTTCCATAGCTAAACAAAGATGTGAAATTGTATAAACATTAATCCATTCTTTTCTTTAACGATTATCTGCTGAACCAAACTCTACACATGATCATGTAATTCTAGATTTTTGAGAATGTAAGAAAGTCTACCAGGTGAATCATACTTTTTCACAATATTTTTTTCTAATAATTGCCTTTTTCATTCTCAAAATCTTCCTTGTGTTGCTGTATGATATTTTAAATAATTAAGCTGTTTATTTTATTGTGTAATTACTTGTTTTTCTTTATTTATTTAGTGTATAAGTTGCTGTTGCATAGAACTTTCCATTGTAATATCAAGCATAGTATTATATTCTACTAATTTTTTTTGTACACATTCTCTTTCATTAATAGCATGTTATTGTGCTATTGCATTTGGCAATGCTTAATTTTCCTTATTAAATTCAGAACAAATTTGTATAGACTTTTGTTTAACATAATGAACTGGTCTAAAGTTTCTGAAATTTAAAGTTTGAAATCCATATTTTGTTAATGAAATTGAAGTAGCTAAAAAACTTGTGATAGTATTTTTAATTTCATCTATATTGTTTAATTTTATTTTAGCCTACATAGCATTTGCTTGCTCTAATAGTTGTTGTTTTGGTAGTGTTAGATTCAAAAGTTTGATCATTTTTTGATACACTCATGCATTACAAAACTCATGATATAGATGTGTTGGATTTTTGTAAAGATATTTTTTTTAAAACTTCAGACTTGTTAAAAAAGGTTGCATACTTTAATATTCATAAAATATATGAAATGAAATAAACAAAAGGATAGACAACTAACAAAAAATATTTGTTTATTATTATCAAAAAACTATCATACTAAATTGCTTTTGACACAGAGAAATTTTTTTTTTTATAAATAAAAACTAAGGAATGTGACAATTAGAAAATTATGAGTTCCTAAATAAATTTTTTATAAATTTGTTAGTAAAGATGAATAATAGCTTCTGGATCAAAATAAATAAAAGAAATACATACCATTTTGTTATTTTATAAATAAAAAGAGTAAGAAAGAGAAGTCTGTACAAAAAATTTTTTTTAAAAAAAAAAAGATTATCAATCTATTAGTATCAGATCATGAGAGGAGAAGGAGGTTGAACCTTATATTAGCATTTAATCACGTGATTTCTGGCCCTTTCCTAATAACATATATAATCACATAAAAATCTATAGTAAGTGCATCTAAAATTATAATAATTTAGGATTAGAGCTTTAAATAGTTTAATTTATTTGGTTAATCTAATTTGATATTTTTTTAGTTCAGATCATAACAAATAATTCTATTCTAATCTGACCTGTTTGACCTAAAAATTCAGTAAAATTATTCTAATTAAATGATAGTATATTCAAGAAAAATGATAATTTATTTTTCTTTTTAAATGATACATTATCATTCAATTAAAATGATATATGATTATTCTCTTAATATATCATCATTTTACAGACTCCTACTAAAGTGAATTTACTGGAAGTTCTTTTATTTCATTTTTATTACTATTTCTATCACAATTACCATCACCATTATCATTTCCTTTTCTATCATCATCTTCTTTTCCGTCTCTGTCACTATCATTATTTCCTTTTCTATTACCATCTTCTTTTTTATTTTCATTACTATCATTTTTTTTCTATCATCATCTTCTTTTTTATCTTCATTACTATCTTCTTTTTTATCATTGGTATCACTTACACTACCTGAATCTTTGTCAAAAACAGATAAAAATTCAATGCTTTGTGAAAAATTGCACAACTTCAAGATGATCTTATTAAGAATGAAAAAATACTAACAGTTTTTGAATATAACAGATGGTATGCTATTTATGAATATCTTATACAGATAAATGATAATAATAGGAAAATAAAGCTAATGAAAAAGTGATGCAAATAGTTTATATTATTTCAAAGCTATATATCGCTAAATGGATTCATATTATGATCAAATTTTACTTAAATTACTAATAATTTTCAGTTTTATGTTATAAAAAGCATCAAAAATATCATCAACTTATTGATGATGAAGATATTGCATTGAGTTTACAACAATGGTTATGAAAAGAATTAGGTTCAAATGATATTGACGTAATTTATTTTAAGCAGTATATTGAGGATTTTATTTTGCTTAAATGTATAGGAATTTAGAAAACAATCTGCTAAAAGATAGTTGTATATCTTAGGATATTAGTTTGAAGGATATCGAAAGGATATCTATTTTAATAAACATTATTTAAAAATAATGAAAGGATTGGAATAATAAATAGTTAGATATGAGGAAAGGAAATGGAAGTAATTTTACCAGTACTTAAATCAAATGAATGAGAATTGATTCTTGTTACTTATAATAAGTGTATATTCTATGCAAATGATAGAAAAAAAGAATTTGAGTAAATGATAATAAAATTCCATTGCAAAAAAAGGAAACAGAAGATTAATTATAGTGAACAAATTTCTTTCAGAGACTTGTAATTAATTGAAACTTAGTGAAGAAGAGATAGAAAGGAATCTGGATATTCCTATAAAAGCTTGTTGTTATCTTTTACCTGGTAAGGTTACTAGACCTTTTAATATTTGTTAAAACAGATTAAATTTAAAGCAATTTCTATTTTTGAGGTAAAATTTTCTAATGCAACAGTTATTTTTGCTTTTGATAATAATATGAACTATGTAGCATATGCCAAAAATGCTCTTGTTACAGTAAGAATGAATTTGAGACAACTAATCATAAGATTAACTTCTTTTATTGATAAAAATAAACAGGAAATAATTTAGCAAATGGTGTTTTCAAAAGATTATTCTAATTCTATCTTATGAAAAAAACTAAAAGGAATAAAAAGAATATTATAAGAAAGAGGTTTATGAAAGGAAGGATTAAACTTAGAGTATTTAATATACAAGAAAAAAGAATCTCTAAGAGTTAATTATTATACAAGGAAGATTATAATATCTCAACCAAATTTTGTAATGTAAAAGTCAGTTATTGTAGAATTGATTGAGAATGCAAGTTATTTATATATTTTCTATCTGAAGTTCCATTGTGAACTTAATCTTATTTAAATGTACAGAGATGCGACCAAGCATTATGCAAGAGATCATTATGATTACACATAGAGTAACTTACAAAAAACTGTTTTGCAAGCACTTGATTCAATAAATATTATTACAATTAAGAAGTTTGACTGAAAATCATAAAGATACATGCAATTATATCACAAAAGATTAACAGAAAGTTAGCTAAATATATATGTAAAAAATTTAAATCTCATAGGCAGTTTTCATAAGATGATTTAATTGCATTTATAAAAGAAAAGGTTGTGAGAAAGGGTAATAAAATTAATAAATTCTGTAACATATATACATTAAATCAAATTTATCAATAAATCATATGTTAAACTTAATTAATTAAATTTATCTAATAAGTTGTATATTAAACTTAATCATTGAAATTTATCATCTTTATTGCTATTTCATTTAGTACATATAAAATATTATCATATGATTTACATTGATCACGTGATGTGTATTATAATAGTCATATGATTTTTAAACTGAAAAATGAATAATCACGTGATTTCAGTCTTTAAGTATCGTATATACTATAACTACTATATTATGATAGATTATATAGTAATACTAGTATAATACTAAAATAAAATATGTCTTTTGAATAACTTAAGTGATGCAACCCTATTTTCATATATATAGTATATACTTCCCATCTCTTCCTTTCAAAAATTTGAAATTTTTTTTTTTTGAAATATTGGATTGTTTTGTCTTCTCTTAATTCAGAAAAATCTTTTTTACATGTATCATATACAGAATATATTATGGAAGGAGGTAAGTGAAAAAATGTTTTTATGTCATAAATCTTTTCAGGAAACCTTGAAAGAAATTACTATGTTGAAAGTCTACTGATTCTGAAAGAGGAATTAGTTATGTATCTCCCTTCGTAACAAATATAGAAATAGATTCTTGAGAGTACTCATACTTACGTTCATATTTACGATCATGCTCATATATTTATGCTCACATTTATACTCATATGCTAATGCTCACATTCATATGCTTATACTCACGCTTATGCTTATATTCATACTTTACATTTTTGTATTATGATTATATTTCTTATACTTTTATTTTTTTATCTTATATTTAGACCTCAAGAAATAAAATATAACTCTTTGTTACTCTCTAAGCAATTCTGTATTCATAGGAGGTCAATTAACTAGCAAAAGCAGTTAAGAGATAAAAGATTTCATTTTAACCAAATTTTCAGTAGATGTATTTCATGTCTTCAAAATACTAAATAATCTATATGGACATGCACATTTTAAAACTGAGAATGATACCAGGATTTTTTACTAACATGTTTAAGGACAAGAATTTGCTTTTTCTGATGAAACAAAGATTTATTTTCTACCTTTCAAAATGATCAGAAGCAATGAATATATGGTATACAAAATTGAGGTAACATAATTTATTTTTATATCAATAATTCAACTGATTTATAGTAAATTGACTTTGTTTATTGTATTACTATAATAAAGCTTTAACTTTACATCAAAATAACTAACTATATTACCATACTTATTACCCTTAATGTTGGTGAAATACTTTATATTACTATAAAAAGAACACTTTTAAAAAAAATAAAATTCTTTTCAGAGCCTTTTAATGATTTTAATCATAATCGAAACATTTTTATTGACTGAAATAGTGAGTTATTTAAATATGTTCTTGAATTTATGAAAACAGATGACTTGTCAAAAAGAACTCTACGTAACAAGTTATTACTTGAAGAATTATTATTAGAAGCTAAATTTTATCATATCTAAGAACTAGCCATTCAAATCAATAGAATTATTTATGATATTGGATATCAAAGTTATTACTGATACACAACTTAGATATATAACTTAAATCAAAAAAAAATTTATCTATCTTATTACTAAATTTTTTCTTTAGCACTTTTATTTATTTATGTATATATAGAGGGTGATGACTCTTCTGATAGTAAGAGAGCTAGAATGAAAAAATATATCAAGTAATAATCAGCCATAAGGCACTTTATATGTATAATAGCATAGAAAATTTATCATATATTATGAGCTAATTCTAAGCTTTAAATTTATTTTTTCGCATGCATTAATAAAATTTTTTTCTTTAGAATATTGAATAATTCTACTCTTGTATAAAATTATTGTGTCATCAGAACTTAAATTATTGAGGCAACGCATCAATAGCAACCCACAAAAAAAAACTTGCTAGAGTAAAGTAATGCAATGACCCATATTACATTATTTTTGTCTTAGTATTTGAAGATCAAAATGTGTAATAATACTCATGCTACTCATAAAAATTTCAATCTTTTTAGGATTAGCTAATGCTTCCAAAAGCGTATTGTGATCTATTTCTTTAAATGCATCAGATTTAGAAAATGCATCAAAGAATTCATCCTTTACCTGTTCAGAAGATATCTGATGAATTCTCTAAGTACAATATTACAATGATGAACTAACTGATTTAAAGAAATTTATCCTATATAATCATATTCGGTATATGGTTTACTAAGATCTTACCAATCATCATCATCTTTGATATTATAATCAACTGTCCAAAATTCATCGTTATCATTAGTATCATCATTTATCTTAAATTCATCATTGGCATTATCATTACCTATCTTAATCTTGTCATATCATCCATCTAAATTTTTACTAATACTAAGATCAGAATCAATTAATAAGTTTTGTTCCATATCTAGAGAGATATTTACTAAGATATACTTACTTTTAATTTATATTTTAAAATTTCTTCTCTATAAATAATATCATAAATGTTGAGTTATGTAAAACTTTGTATCTGCTAGTAGAATCAAAATTATCGTTGATAGTCTTATGCTATATTTAGTAGATCTATCACCTGAAAATATATAGCAATACAATATCAAAAGCGCGAAGCATGAAGGAAATTCTTGCTGAAATTATATTTTTTTTTTAAATATCATGCGCAGTAAGTACATCATTTATATTAAGTATGTAAATAACTACACTATTTATTATATGAACAGCAGACATTTTATTTGTAAAGGATTTATTAATAAATTTTGACCAAAAAAAAGTGTGTAAACTTTTATATTTTTACTTAAAAATTCTAGTAAATTTTTCATTATGTAGTTTTAAATTATTAATAAAAAATATATTTCTCATGAATCATAAAACAAGGTATCATTAAAAAGAAATTCAAAATAAAAATAGAGTGATTAGAATCTATAATTTACAGATTTTCAGATAAACAGTATATTTTTATTATTTTACTAACATTTATAGGAATTAGCAGTATGTAATTCAGCATGAGTGATTTATTATCTATAGTTTTTACAGATCTTAATCTATGATAAATAAATGATAGATTTTTTATTCTGATTTTTTTTATAATAGAAATATATCAGTCAATTTAGATAATAAGTAAATATATAATTACTTATTAGTATAAATTTATAACATATTGTTCATCAGATATTTCTTTTAGTGCAATTTTTTCTTTTAAAAAAAGGATCATATTAAATAAGCAGTATATTTTATTAGATAAGTTGTACATATTTACAAATCATAGAGATACAAGGAGAACTAGTTATTTATATTAATTCTCAAAAAGTGCGGGAGTTAGATCAGGTTATTATAAAATAAAAGCTTACAATTTTTATTGATTTTCAGAAAGCTTATGATCTAGACTGATATTTTGCTTTATAGAAGCTATATTATCATCCTGAAGGCCTTTATCAAAATATTAAAGAATTGTGAGATGCTTGTAAAAAGGACAGATATAATTTTTTATTTATTAATGTAAAAAAATAGCTTGATAATCAAGCAATATATTAAATCTTTTAACTTTCACCTAGATATATTTCTTATATAAGCTATTCAAAAATTATAAAGCTAAATACTATACATCAATAGGATTTGATTGAGATACCATATGATGAAGATGGAGATACAAATTTGCCAAATGATGATACAGTATTTTACTATGTACTATTAGTTGTTAACTGTGTAATAAGGTATAAAGATTTCATTTTTTTAATATCAAAAAGCAGTGAAGAAATTGCAGAAGCTTTTAAGTGTATATATGATAATTCTAATAATCTATTTACCTGACCTTATAAATCCTAATGTGATGAGAATTGTGAGTTTATGGGAAGTATAACATTATTGATGGATAAATATAATATTAAAATTTGAAAAATTAATACTCATTTTAGACACAGAAGTTTGGCTATTCTTGACAATTATGTCAGACATTTTTTTAGAAGGTTTTTAAAAACCAATATATGGTAGAGTTTCTCTTAACTACTAAGCAAATGCTGTAGAAAATGTAAACAATTTACAAGAAGAATTGTTAATAATATAAATGATATTTTAACTTGACTAATTGGAATGAATCCTAATGATATCATAAAACTTGAACAAATATATTTTAAATTATCAGTAAGATACAGTGTAATTTTATAAGTATGTTAATTATATTGAATAACAAATGGTCTTGATTATGGAGTGTTGACTAGGAGCTCTGATTTTGACCAGTTCACTTGAATATTGTTAAAAACAAAAAAACTGTTAACATTTGAGATAATGTTTAATAGGTCTTGTCTGAATTTAGTGACCTACAGAGTGTCATCTATAAATGCTAGAGCTAAAATTTTGCATTAACAAGATGTGATTTGAATAGAACAGATGTTAGGATACCATTGTACATTTATATTATAACCATATAGTGAATCATTATACCTGTAATAATGTAGAGAAATTCTATTCTATTTATATAAATTAATATAGATCATTTCTGTAAATCCTATGATTTCTTATTTTTCTATTTCTATAATTTTCTAATTTTCTATTTTTATAATTTCTGTAATTTCCTATTTTTCCTTTTAATATTTCTGTTATTTTCTAATTTTCCTTTCTGTAATTTCCATAAAATCTTTTTTAAGTTTTCAATAATTATTCTTATTTTTTATTTATAGTTTTCTAATATTTCTGATATTTCTAATTTAATTTATCTATATATTCTATTATTTCTAATTTAATTATTTCATTAATTCTGTTATTTCTTATTTAATATTTTATTATTTCCATCAACTATATGATATAATTATGATATTATATTTTCTTTTTAAGATTTTTTTTTTTATTATCTTTATTTGAAAGTTGTTTAACATTCAGTAAATAATTTATTCTTTTCCTTCGATAAGTAATTTATTCTTTTTTTTAATAAATAATTTATCTATCAGTTAATAGTTTATCTGTATTTTATAATTTAATTTTCAGTTAAATATTTATCTATTATAACCTTAAATATTTCTTTAATTATTTAATTAGAATATCATATGATATTAATTCTGTAAATTCTTGACTTATAGTGTAAATATAAAAAAAGTAATTATTTAAAGGGAAAATATAACAGTGATAGTTTATCTAACTTTTTTGCTAATATTTAGAATTAATTAAACACATGATAATTTATCAATTTAAGTGTAATATTTTGTGATAGTTAACTATAGAGTAAAATAACTTAATTATAGTTATACAAAATTTTTTAATATAAAAATAATCTATGTATAATAATGGAATATGTTATTAATATATTTTAACAAAATTATATCAAGTCCTATAGTAAATTTTACTATTAAATTTTTTTTTGTATTAACTATTAATATAATAGTAATATAATAAATAATTGTATCTGAAAATTGAATTTATTTTCTAAAAATTACTAATAAGAATTCTGACAAAAAAGTATTAATTTAATATAAATTACAGTTTAATTATTAGTAAATTATTTATTTAAAATTTTTGATGTAATATCAGATTTAGATTACTTTTTGAAGTAGAGTTTTTCTTGTTTTAACACTTTGTTTTTGCACTTTTTTTAATCTGTTAACCAATCCTCTTTTAAGATTTTATTTGATAATAAATAAAGCTTAGACTATTTCATTAATGATAACATATTTGCATGTGTTTTCAGATCTAGTTTATTAAAAAGATCTTCAACTTACTATTAATATATAACAATATAATAAATATAACTTTTTAACAAAATTATAAATATTAGAAAAATAATATAATAATAAACTATTACAAATGCAGAATTGAGTAAATTTTTCAAGAAAATTGCTATTTTAATATAACAATTCATTTAAATTAAAGTCATCTGTAATTTTATTATTTTTATCATCCTTTAAATTCTAAGCAAATCATAATTCTAAATTAGAAGGTGAAGAGATCTAAGGTTTTTTAAAAATAACATGATAAAAGCTAAATGTAAATTATTGTGTATTATTCTCTTCAAGTTAATAAACTGTTAATGGTAAATAAAGCCATAATGAAAATTATTTTTGAAAATGCTTTAAGGCTTTTGCAATTTTATATTTTAAACTATTAAAGAGAATCTCAAAATCTTTATTAGATAATAAATACATAGTCTTCAAAAGCTGATCTAAAAAAAATATGTCATAATACTAGTCAAAATAATCCAAATCAGCTAAAAATCAGATGGCTGATTTTAGGCTGATTTTGATACTATTTATGGCTGATTTGCCATATTTTTCAATCAGCACAAACAGATGCCAATAGACACCGATCAATTCCAATCAGACATGACTATTCAGCATCAATTCAAAACTTAAATTTAACCATAAATCAGCCTAAAATTAGCCTCAATTCAGCAATAATTATATGCTGATAGACATTGATCAACTCCAATCAGACATAGCCATTCAGATTAAATTCAACCATAAATCAGCCTAAAATTAACTTTAATTCAGCATCATTCAGCATTAATTCGAAACTTAAATAACATAAATCAGCTTAAAATTGATCTCAATACAGCATCATTTAGCATCAATTCAGAACTTAAATACCATAAATCAGCCTAAAATTGATCTCAATTCAGCATCATTTGGCATCAATTCAGAATTTATATAACGATAAATCAGCCTAAAATTAGCCTCAATTCAGCATCTTTTGGCATCAATTCAGAATTTAAATAACTATAAATCAGCCTAAAATTGACCTCAATACAGCATCATTTGGCATCAATTCACAACTTAAATAATCATAAATCAGCCTAAAATTAATCTCAATTCAGCATCATTCGGCATCAATTCAGAATTTATATAACCATAAATCAGCCTAAAATTGGCCTCAAATCAGCATTTTTTGGCATTAATTCAGAATTTAAATAACTACAGTCCCTGGCGAAAAGAATGGCGGAAACATATTTTGACGGTATATACAAACTTTATTTTAATGTATATTTTTTTTATTATTTATAAGAACAATATTAATGACAACTTTTATACGATTTATTAATATTTGGTGTGTTCTCCTTCAGCATTAATACCTGGCTTGGCATGCTCTCGATGCACTGAAGTAACATGGCATCATCAAGATCGTCCCATTCCTGCCGGATTGTATTAAGAAATACATTGCAGGTAATGTTTTTTTTTTGCTACTAAATACTTGATCTTTTTCTCTACCTTTCCCTTTAATACAGCCTATATATTTTCAATAGGGTTCAAGTCTGGGCTGTATGAAGGCCAAGAAAGAACTCATCCTGAAAGATGTTTTTTCAAGTTCTCCTAAACATCGTGTGAGGTGTGTTTTGGGTCATTATCTTGTTGGAAGATCCAGCCACGTCTGTATAACATATCCGCGTTGTTATACAAATAGTCATCCAAGATTTTTCGATACAAATGATGATTCAAATTTTCAGTAAACAAATGAATGCTGATTTTTCCTTTAGCAATAATCGCTGCCCAAACATGAACCTTGAATGGGTGCTTTACCATAAGAGCAATTGGTTGTGCATTATGAGACTATGTACACATGGTATTTCTAAACATCTGAAGTGTTGTTTCATCAGAAAAAACAACTTTTTTCCAGTTGTATCGCGAATGAT
>CAJVPQ010002815.1:0-12641 GCA_910591825.1 Funneliformis caledonium
TTGTAAAAAAAACTGGATTTTATATGTAATTTCTATATATAGTAAAAAATCCGGTAATTTAGTGTAGGGCAGTGTATAATGTATTTTTCATTTTTTTGTTTCATTTGAAATTATTACTTGGCCTTTTTAGAATGTGAAATTGTTTTCCCTGCGAAATAATAGATATGGACTGCACTAGCTCTTCTGTAATGCATATTCTTCAAAAGTTTCAAAATCATCATTATCTTTAAATTCATCATCTTCATCAGATTCATTTGTAACATCATCTTCTTCAGTATACTTTTTTTCGGGTAGTCCTTAATCATCTTCCCGAATTTTTTTCTAGCTTTCCTCCTTATTAAAATTTGTTTAAGATTGAGTGGTCTAGGAGGTTGGGGCTCAAAGTGTACAGGAACAAATTTGTATTCTTTTATTTGTTGCTATTGTATATTTAAAAAGAAAAGGTTGAGAGTAAGATAAATTGATGAAATTATTTGTTGAATTATGAAGGTCATCAATTATGATTAATAGATCGATTGAAAAATTTAATATCATTTTTTGAAATTCTCGTTCCATGATATAAATATACATTTTCTTACCTGGTTATAAAAATTAATTAGTATGATATACAATAGATTCTGAAGATTGGTTCACAATTCAGGTTATAACCTAAATGAAATTAATATTATTTAGATTTCCTTATTGAAATATATTATTAAGAAAATAAAATGAAAATACATACTTCAGTCCTTGTTACTTGATTTGGATTATCAATCTTCCAGCATATTCACGCGTCAATATCCATGTGAGCCGTTGAAGATATTCTATATCTTATCCTCCAGTCCTGAGGAAATCAAAATAATTGAATTTTGATAAAAATCATCCCATTTATGAGGAGTTTGAAGAGATCGTCAATAGAGACTGGATTCTGGTCAGCGATACATTGTACACATTTTTGTTCTGCTTCTTCCTCTTATTCATCGCGAAGTTGCTATTCAAATATTCTTAATCACGTACAAAAAATGAGAATCGTCCTATAAATGGCCACAGCAATAATCCTATCAATAAATTTCAGACGTCAGGTTATATTGCATGCGATCTTTGTTGAATTTACGGCAGATTATTGTCTAGTATTATATGTGCTTTGATGTGGTAACATTATCCCATAGCTCACATACTTCTGTAATATCAAACTTTCAACAAAAAAACAAAGGTATGGTTAATAAATAAAATAAGAAGCAAAGACGGATAGGTGCGGAAGACGTACCTAGGAAATGTACAGTCAATTCAGCTACTTGCAGTGGATGTATGTTCTTTATCAACAATCCTTAAATTTTTCTCCTTCTCTTTCTCAGAATTATTAACGTTAACCCACGTATTTAGAGATTCGTATTCTTCACGTACGAATTCGTCATTTTTCATCAAAGCTTGTAATGAAGACAAGACCTGTCTTTTATTTTTTTTTTTTACGGGAGGTTTTAACTTGAGTAGACCCTCTTAATCAAATAAACTTACTTACTATTTAAAACTTTTGTGTAAAATTGCGAAGCTTGTTGATCAATATTTATTGTTTGTAAAGCTTTATCCCTTTAAACTTTTATATGCTACTATGTTTATGCAGACAAATTTGCCTGCATTACAGATGAAATTTATTTTTTTCAGGTGGAAGCCGTTCTGGTTACCCTATGATTGTTGATCGACCAATCAAAATTGAAAAAATAATTATGCGTCTGTAAAATACTCTTAAATGTAAGTAAATATGCAAGAATTATTTATATAAAAGTTGTTATATATAGTTTATTTCCATTGTTAATACATCATTTGTTGTTGTTTCAACATTTTCTAAATCATCATCAACTATATTTTTATTACTCTCATTGATAAAATCATTTTCATTTATCATACTTTCTTTAATACATTGATATTTTTAATTCAGCAAAATGAAAAAAAAATATATGAATCGTGAATACAAATTAATATATGATGTTGATGATGTTGTTATGGAAGTTTGCACGCTCAACCATGAAAACCACGAATAAATGTGAATGTGAAATGGAAAGATTGCTAGGAAAAATCTGGTTCTGAGAATTTAATCTAATAATATCAAAAACTAAAATGCAATAAATCTTTCCAAATATCATAAAGTCTCAATGCATCTGTGTTATTGATATTAATAACAATGAATGTCTTAAATATTGCTTCAAGGGTTCAAGAAATATATAACAGACAAATTTGAGGAAATGGTATTTTCCGGAAAAGTTCATATGATAAATTGAAAGAAACCTTAAATATCAAGATGGAGCAAAAAAGGACAGGAAATATTCTCTTCATTTTTTTTTGCGATTGTGAAAATAGAATTAAAATTATTGAAGTTTATATTCTGTAATCAAATCGAATTTCAGCTCAAAACATAGCATTCAAATTCTCCTTGAAGATACTGTTGTTACCATGAATCTTGCCCATGTTGACATTCTAAGAACCGTAGAGGATTTTTTAAAATTAGTAGTTGGTGTCAAAAAAAAAAAAAAAAATACTATCTTGAAAAACACGAACAAGAAAAAAATATGATGTTTTTTATGATACATTAAAAAAAGGTCACAGGCACTTGTCTAATGGAGTCCATTTTTCACCAATAAAGGTACCCATATAGGTCATCATATCAACGGATTGTAATTCATATATTTTGTATACATGTACAATTTCGCTCGTGAAATTTTCATTTTTGTAAGTTTACAATCATTATATCCATAAATATAATATCGTGAAAGCAATCTACCCATATCCCATTGAAATATTCTTTAATCATGTCTTCCGATTTCATATGTAGGTTCATGAATAAGGCAAACGGGACTATTACAAATTGTAAGTACCTTTTTATATAAATTTCGCAATGCGAGTTTTACGGTATGCACTTAATGTTTTACTTAATAAAAAATAAAAGGCACCCTTAAAAAACTAAATCATTGACCATTTTTAACAAAAAAATGAAAAACAATTGTGGATAGATGGAATAGTTTTGTGTGAAAACGTATTTCTTATATATGTCTCCCTTTTTCTGAACCGGAGGTAATTGACTCTTTTTTGAAAACTTTCTTAGAGCCTGTTATGTTTTTCCATAGACATTCAATCGAATACAAAAATAGCTTTTACTAACTGTTGCTTCTATGCTGAGTATTAGCTTCTTATCATCACGTTACCATAGATCAACTTGTTGCTACTGATAAGTGAGTCTTAATAAACCTGTGCTTCTTTGTCTTCATGGTTATATAACTTGTATTAAAGTTCTCTTTTATGTAGTTGTCACGCTTATATATTCATTGAAAATTCAAACTTTTCAATACAATAATGAGGAGCTGGGTTATGACCAACTTATCAAAATATTTCAGGGCGAGCGCTTCTCTGGTTATCGTTGGATCCGTCCTTCATCATGACCCAAAATAGTTCTTTTTGAAATGTGATACGCTTTGAACTACCTTATTGAAAATAAGCATAATGTCAAAGTATTCGATAAAAATTGTATCGGTAAAAGAAAGGTGTTGATAATTTTGTTACGATTAAATCTGATTTCTCCAAGTTCTGTACTGGAAATTCAGTTCCTATTAAAGACAACCTGATCCTATAAACGAATGCCAAACACTTGAAATTGTTAATTTTAGATGAAACGATAATGGAGTGGTTTGCATAATAGGACAAAATTGAATAATGGATACAAGAATAAATCACAAGGAGATCTGTTCTGTTAATGCGTTATCATTCAGTCTTTTCAAACTTTTAGTATAATTAATTACTTTTTGATTGATACGTGTTCAGATATCTTATAGGTTACAATTTTTTGCAATGTAAATTGTGGCTTACAGGTATTTTCAAGAAATTTTCTTTCAGCAAAATTTCGCCAATCACTTTGCCTATTGCAAGAAAAAGGGAAACTGCCGGGAAAAATATAATGCTAAAATCGAAACACATTTGCCATATAAAAGTAAAATTCCAGATTCCAAATGCAAGATCTTGTCTACATAGTGTGTTCACCAATCAATTAAGATCAGCTGTGCCACATCGAGCCAACCATATTTAACAATCAAAACAAATCTTTACCTCCGTTTTTTATCATTTATTTCATAATGCAAAAATACACGACTGAAGAAATTAAGGAGGAAATTGAGCACGATGACGATACTAACCAAGAAATTGATTACATATCACTATTTGCCAAAGAAAAGTAACTTGATTTGAGTTCTAATATGAATATAAAATATTCTAAGAAAAAAAAAAAATTTAATTGAATTATTTGAAAAAAAAAAAAAAAAAAAAAAAATTAGAAAAATTGGTGGAGGTATACCAAAACGTGGCAGTAAAGATTTCGAACCAGATGGATCAGAGAGCCAACGTGACACTCTCTCAAATTCATTAAATGCTCTTCAAAAAGCATTAAGTGAAGAACGAAATGTATCAAGGTAAAAAAAAAAGTCTGTTGTTTCCACGTGAGTTTTCGCGCATTAACGACATTACCTTTAATGATTCATTTTCCTGATGCTTTAAGTCGGCAATTATGTAAAGCAATTTGGCATCCAGCTCCAATATCGAAGGCAATGATCACTGTTAGTAAAGGATCACATTTCCATAACATGGGACATGCTGTAGAAGGAAAAATGTGGTTATATCCTGAAGAATGTTTGTTTCTTACGGACAGATGTTCATTGAGCATACAATGCCATGATGTGGAGATGTCCCTACAACATGCTTATTGCGAAATGATAGGCGGGTGGTTAACGTTAGAGAAATATCAGGTAAGGGAACAAGGAAATAAGTGTTACGGAATTTCTTAATTGATTAGAACTTTATTTTTTAGGTTTATTCGTATTTGAAAAGGATTGGGTTTACGGTATTAAGAACGCAATATTCACAATCAGCACAATCATCTTCAAATATTATGAGTACTTCCTCATTATCCTCACAAATGCAATCAACATCTCAACCTCTTTCACATACAAATTCCACATCCCATCAATTACAACCGCAACGATTACATTTTTCATGGCTTTTATATCGATTAAGTTCCTTCATCATTTCTCCATTCATCTACATTACAAATTTACTCAATTCATCAGAACCTTCAACTACCAAATCTACAAATAACAAAGATACAACGGATCAAAGAGGAGAAACTTTAGTTGGATCTGGTGAATGTGAAACATATGGTAAATCAATAACATTCTAAATACCTCATAGATTATTTTCCCTTTTTTTTTCGCTTAACTTTCTTTTCTGGCCTTCATTAAACGACAGAACAAGTATATAAGAAATTACAAATAATCGAATCATCGTCAATCACGCATTCATTGTTACATTATAATACCACCGCTGAAGATGATGATTATAATATTGACTTTCTGGTGTATAAAGAATCTGCACCTGGTAAATTCAAGAAAAAAAATCCCGGAACACCTTTATTTCACGTTGTTGTAGCAAGGTATTTTATTTTTTTTATTAAAAAAAAAAAACCACATCACTGCATGAATGTTCGTGCACATTGAATTAATATAATTTAATATATTTTTATTTTTATTTAGTGCTGAAACACAAAAACCTCCATCTCCATCAACTCTTTACAAATTATTCACATCATCACAAATTTCCTCTTCAGCTATAAAAAGTATTTTATTCGCAGTTGTAGATGGATCAAATATTTCATTTCTAGAATATAATGATATAAATTTTAATAATGTGCATGTAAATTTAATCAGTAACCATATTCCTGTTGAACTCAAAAAGAAAAAGAAAAAACCCATGTCTTAAATATGATTGGTTCAATGATAACAAAATGTAACGCGTATTTTTAGGTAGATATTATAAATAAAAAAGAAACATCCCAAGTTTCATAATGAATCGTAAATCTCCGTGTCACCATAATTTTTAGGCTCGTGACAGATCATGAGATGAGGTTTTAATCATTTATGGTTATGATAAAGTGTCAAAATCTACTGCCTTAATTTTAATCTCAAAGGAACTCGTTTGTTCTTCCTTATGCTTTTAATATTAAATGGTGCGTATCTTTCATCTTCCGACATGTTATCCTATAGTGGGCTTGAGTAAGTAAGTCTACTTGGATATCTTTGTTCTTATCATGAATATCTGACGACAAGCACATTGAAGTGAATTTTACAATTAATTAGGTGGGTCCATTTGAATCGTCAATTGTCTTTTGTCGGGTGAACAATAAAGCATCATCAAGTCCTAAGTCTTAATAATGTCTCTTGTTGGGATTATCCTCTTGAGACTTTGTATTCATATGTGCCCAATTTCTCTTCCGATGGCATCTGCTAAGATGTCAGACTCTCTCTTTGATCGAATCAGGTCTAACACTTTTTGTGTTTTATTAATAGTTCTGTAGGTTTAACACAAGTAATTGTTTGAGGATAAATAATTTTTTATTGGGTCATGCGGTTGATGATTGAGAAAATTTGATACATTATTAATGATATATTTTGACATGATAATGAAATCTTCCGCTTGGATTTTTTTCCCTACCGTTGATGTAATTTTTGGAACCGATGACAATTTTTCTTTAATGACAAGAAATTCAATTGATTCGATTTTCAAGTTTGGATGACGCTTAAATTTCGGTATATCTTTAGAAATCACGTGCCTGCGACATGATCTAAGCGCTTCTCGAAATCTCTCGAAGGGACTGTACCCGGGTTTTTAAACTTGTATTTATCACGTGAATTCTACTTATAGTGCAATTTAATGGTTCCTCTTTCGAATATCTATCGTTTGACATGGAAGTTAACAAGAAAAGAATGGTTTATCATGAACGTCAAAGATTGTTTTATTGCGGCCAGGTAAGTTTATATCTAATACAATAAAAAGAATTTGTTTGTAAATTCAACGACGGCTTAGCAATTAATTCTTGGCATTCAACAAGCACACTTTAAATAATCTAGTAAGTTCATGTACAAATTCAATATATTTCATCATAATTCATTCATTAATTTGAATTTTTTTTTTTTTTTTTTGAATCAATAGTTTCAAGATAAAGTTTTCACAAACGAACAGCTCAACAATGTCGCTCTAAAATTGGCCGAAAAAACTAGTTCAGAATTTTCAACGTGGAGTTCTTATTTTGTCAATCCACACAAAAGTGTTTTGTAAGTTCTTTTCATATGTTGATAATAGTTCTCATTTCCGTAAAATAATTGATCTATTGAAATTTCATAGTGGAGTGGGTAATTATGATATTAACGTTTTGGAAATGGCACTGAGGGAGAAAGATTTGGAAATACAATGGTTCGATGTTAGAAAAGGTATCGTCGTATATAGAAAGTGAAAGTGATTGTGATGGAATTTATTGTATCCCTTATTAAAAAATGCTAACTTTAGATATTCGATCCGTCATCCAATTCACCGATAAATCTCTTTTCGGACTTATTTTAAATATTCCAACAACGCGTTTTTATTTTTGGACATCCTATCATTGGATCGCTATTAAATCCTTTCAATATAACGAGGAGCCTACCGAAGTTTACAATTTGGATTCAAAGTTATACCACCCCGAAAAATTCGAGAACTTGGAAGAGGTAATTTTGTTTTTAATTGCGTAACTTCCGTAAGAAAATATGTATATACAATTTACATAATAATAATATTATTATTTAGGTTTATAAATTTCTTGAATCTGCTTTGTATCATAAAAATGGGAATTTATTGCTTGTAAAAAAAAAGTTGAATTTAGCTTATACAAAATAATGGCGCAGTTAATTTTTCAAGACGCGTCGCATGTCATGTGATGTATATATTATTGATCGTGTTTAAACTTCATTGTTTATTTTTTTTGTGCTCGTTAGCCTAGATAAACCTTCAAAAAAAGTAAATTTTTTTTAAAGTATTGGAAAAAATTTTTAAACGCGTTCTGTAAAATCTTGATCAAACATGGAAGATTCCACTATAGTTTTGACACCCACTGCTATTTCTTCTATGAAACGTTCCGAACTTCAAAAATTATGTAAGAAATATGGACTTAAAGCTAACGGAAAGGTAGGCTTTTCTTTACAAATTTTTCTTTAAAAGAACCATTATTATTATTATTATTGTTGTTAATTATCAAGTTTTAAAATTGATCTTGAATAGAATACAGACCTACAGAAAAAATTACGGCAATATGCGTTAAATTCTGAAAGAAGTGATAATGACATGGAAGATATATTGATGACAAACGTTGATCATATTTCTGACTTACGAAACCAATACGCGGTTAGTGTATCAGAACCCGTTACTCCCCAAACACCAAGCGCAATTCCACTTGAACAACAAAACAAAATTAGAAGATCTCTAGTCGAAGATACTCCAACAAATATAAAGTCAACTTATCAACATGAAATTAAAAGAATCGAAGTTGAAAGTGTTGTTCATGACTATAAGACTCCCATCAAACTCTCAAGTAAACCTACAAGACATTGGAATTCGACTAGTGCTCCCGAACCATGCCTTTCTCTCATCCTATATAATAAACCTAAATTTCCTTATTTTGCTAAGGAACAAGAGGGTTTGTGATCTAACGTTATGTTTATCCTTTTTGATAGAATATTAAAGTCATTTTATTTTAATAATATAATATTTTATGTATATATGTATTAGATAACGCGTTCGTATCAAAGACGGAAAGTGTAAATATTCAACAATTAGTAACTGATACTAATAACGTAACGAGAGATGGCACCTTAGAAGTCGCGGAAAAGCAAAATACTGACCAATTGGTTTTAGGTATCTTTCTGAAGTACTCTTTAATTTTATTTTACGCGTCTATTAATTTTTGATCTTTGAATTTGCTATGGTTTTTTATGCTCATCAAAGATGGAAAGGACAATTCGAATACAATAGTTTTCCAACATCAAAGTCCTGTCATTGAAGCGTTAGAGATAAATCGTAAAGATTCTACTCAAATTGATTAACGATCATTTTAAATCGCTTTAGGTTTTAATTACTAATTAATGCATCTACCCAATAATTTAGAACCATCCATTATGAATACAGAAACCAATATCTTTACTTCTCCATTAAACCGTTCTTGCGATTTGACACCAACTGGTAAATAGAATATTATTGATGCTTATTAAATACGTTTATAACATTTCCGTAATCTCAATTCTGATATACAATTTATATAGTGCCTCAGACACCTCCTGCAAAACATACCCGATCAGTAGAAACAGAACGAGCGTCTACAAATCTTATGGCACGTCTCATTGCCACTCCAATTCGAAAATCTGGAGTTCAAGCGAATTCTTTGACAGCAAATCGTGTGCCAATACATACTCCTAAAACCGAAGCTGGGCCTGCACTTGATAAAAATTCACCATTTGTCACAGCTGAAACTAAATTGAATTTTGAATCTATTTTACATAATGTATATTCAATTCAAGAGAGTGATGAAGATATCGATAATCAAGGAGATCCAATGGAGATTTGTGATGAACGTCCAAAAAGTACAGAGGTTGTAGATGAGATTGTAAATGAGACTGTGGATGTCCCATTAGTTAACGGTGAAAATACTGTTAATATTACTGCTTCCATTTACGAAGAAATGGAAAAGCGAGTTGATCAATTAAGAGCTTTACCATCCCCTGAACGTAAGAAGATTTTAGAAACGGATGACGCAAAAACCGAAATTCATACAAAATCTCCTTTCAAAAATGATAGCGTGACATCTTTGGTTAAGCCAACTCCTTCATCAATTAACCGTTTCAATCAACTTCATGAGAAAGTTTTTTCAAAGATGCCATCCATTGCTACACATTATTCCGCTCAAAAAACAACGAATGTTGAAGAAACTCAGAAAGAAGTTAATAAGAAACGTAAAATTCCAGACGTTGTGCATTCTCCGCTCAAAAAACAAAAATTGGTTGAAAAACCAGTTACGAAAAGGACTTATGATAAAAATAGAACAATACTTAATAATCGATCATCGATGCGTCTTATTTCGACAAAAGACAAAAGTGTTAGTCAAACCGAAGTTCAACCAAACGCGAGATCGATTCGGACTTCCTCTAGGCTTGATGCACGAAAGAGTCTCAAGAAAACGAGCTATACACCTCATAAAGGACCAGTTAAATCCATTATTCCGAATCCGGGGGAACAAAAAATGAAAGAACGCGAAGAATTCGAAAGGCGTAAGCAAGCTGCGAGAAATGGTATATTATGTTTACATCAAACTTTTTATTAAATCAAATAGTATAACAACTAATATATGCTTAACTCATCATTTAAAAGTTGCTCAACCTGTCTTGGAAAAGATGAAGAATCGAAGGAAGACAAAAGAGAACGTTGAAAAAGTAGTACAAAGTATTCAAGGCGTGGTATCCGATAAAGTTGAAAAGAAATCATCTTCGTTACCTAAGAAAGTTACCACTTTGGGACTTAGACAACAGAGTCAAAAGAAATCACAATAATTACATTTATTCTTTGTCGCTAATATAATGACGTAATGTTTGTTGATCACTGTTTTAATTTGTATGATGTAAATTTTAATCTTTGAAACTTTTTTTTTCTTTAGATCCTATTTTTAACCCTAAAAAATAAAAAGAACTTTAGCAAGATGTCTTTACCAAATTTGATTTAATAATATATAAAAAAAATTTGGAATGGTAAAGCTATCAAATTACTTCAAGTATACTACTTAATTACTAGTGATAATCTTGAAAAAGTTAATTAAAAAAAGGATATAATAGCAGTAAAAATTTTATCCGATACTCGTTTATATTTTTTTTTAAATATAAATTATTTAAAAGTGCAATCAATTCAACTAAAAAATTATATGACCTATAAGTCTTAAATAATAATATTAAAATATATACAGTATAGATTCTTTAAAAATTTTGAAATTACATAAAATTATTGAGCTTTAAGTCGTTGATCATTTTTGATCAATCCGAGAACAAAATTCGTAAAGTAATATACAAAAAAATTATTTTCTATTTCATTTTATTTCATTTGAAATCCCGATTTTCATTAACGAGACAATCAGCTATATTGCCGGATCATTCTTCGGGTTCTCCAACAAATGACTATAATAAATTACATACCTTTCACATCTAATATTATAATAGGATTGCTAGATGAATTTTTGATTATTCTCAATAAAGACTTATTTAGAGTATAATTACACTTTCTTATTCACAATAATAAAGTCATAATCCATCATTGAACCTTTAAGACCGAAAAGTTTTTGAAGACCTTCAAGTAATTCAACAAAATCATTCCATGTGCTTATTTTTCATAGAAATATTCTTGATTGGTTATATTGACAATATAGTAAGAAATTGTACAAGTTATCAAACATTCTCTGGATGAAATGAAAATAAGAAAGCAGTTTAGATCCGGAAGTAGATACTTGCTTTCCTCTTCAACTTTAAGTATTTTCTTATTATGATTCACTTATTCGGAAAAGGGTTAAATTATAATAACATAAATATGTTTTTTTAGAAGGGTTTGATAATAAAAAGCAGGAAAAAAAAGCATAATATTAAGTAAGTATTCAGAATTATATAATTATATGACAAAGAAAAACAAAAAAATTATGCTATATCATATTGATTAAAATTTTCGACTCACTAGTGATAATAGTATTAATAATAACTTAAATAATATTTTCTTAAAAGTCATAAAAAGCATTGCCAACCTTTTATATTGAGATTTTATTTTATTTTCATTAGCTAATATACCATTTGAAGAATCACTCTTCAACTAATTCTTAAGAGTTCTACTAAAGGTAGTTTTTCAATATGTTTTCATTTATATTGATAATATATGCAAAAATAATACTTATTTTTAATAGATTATACATACTTAGAAATACTAGATGAATCTCACTGAAGTGTATAAAATATTGAATATATTAATAATCACTTAAAATATAATAACTATAAGATATAAATAAACATTATATAACTTTATATTTTTAAAGAGCTTATATAAAAATATAATGAAATACAATTGATAATAATAAAGAATTTAGAGAATATTATAAAATTTTTATTATAAATCAAAAAATTAATTTAATAAAATTCCAATTAATTTGTACATTTAATAAATCACACTCTTATTTTATCTGAAGAAAGATCAATTAATTATTATTAGTAGTTTTGAATTGTTTTAAATATACTTTTTAAAGTGCAAAATTAATAATATTTTATACACTAGGTGAAAATAAGTTTGCGTGATTTTTAAAAAAATCGGTTATTATAATTTTTTAAAAAAATATTGACATCTAGTTGGTTAACCATTATTAGCAATACATGTTTCTATTATCAATTAATTTTAGGTAAGTTTCTTGTAAAAATTTTTTCCATTCTTCTTTAAGTTGTATTTCTAAATCTGCAAGATTTTAGGAAGATCAAAATAATTATACAATAAACGATCAAGATGATCCTAAAAGTGCTTAATAGGATTCAAATCTAAAGATTGAGTAGGCCATTCAGTTAATATTTTAATTTTTTTTCAGCAATCCCATGCTTTAACAACTTTAGCTATATGATTGGATCATTATCATGCTAAAATTTATCCCTTAGATTGTCTAGCAGGCAAATTTGCCTGCGAACTTAAAAAAATATGTTATTTTTTTTAATAAAATATTAAATATTAATTTTAGTAATATAATAATAATATGAAAA
>CAJVPQ010002816.1:0-12636 GCA_910591825.1 Funneliformis caledonium
TAAAGTAATGTGAAACGAAGTTTTTTATTCAATGACAACATACATTGATGTTTCCGATTGCCATCGTCAAAACATTGAAAAAGAACATGATTGGATTACGTGGTGCTGGTCTTTTAAGAAAGTTTAAATTTAATAAACGTGCTCATTGATAAAGATAAACTCACAAAAAATAAATGAAAATTACACATACTTATTTTCAACGTTTATACGTTCTGTCCTGACAAATGAAATATTAATTTTCATTGGATGTATGTGCAAAACCTCAAAGTACCACTGATTATCTCCTTCAGCTGATTTTGGCTCAGGAATATCAAGCGTTCCATCAATAAGTTGTCTGCAATATTATTATTATTCGAATTATTTAAAGAAATTATATTAGCAATAATACACCATATCCTACTTACACTTCCTTTTCTTCACGATTGCTCGGACCTTCAATTTTTGTAAACTCGAGCAATGCAAAGAGAAAATCTTCATCGATTTCAAATGTCATTTCTTGCAACAATAAAGAAAAGTATTTAAAGTATATGACACCGTGTGCTAATAATAATACGAATATAATGTTAGAGTACTAATTAATATATAATAAACAACAAGAAAATATGTAAGAAACTTACATTCATCTTTTGCCTTAATAAGTGAAGCATGAAAGGCTGGATGAACTTCGGTTTCTTTTGTATCTTTTGGAATAACCGTTGGATATAAAATAATTGGATATAATCCGCCATACAATTGATTATCAATCTTTTAAAGAACAAATGGTTCAGTATCTTTTCATAAATGTTTATCGACATTATTATTATTGTTATAACGCAAAGCTCAAATATACCTGTAGCCATTTAATAATAAAATTGATGGATTGATATAGTGTAGAATCATTGTACTTGAACTCCAATCCGCGCATTGAAGCATAAGCCAATTCCTTAAAAATAAAAGGAATATCAGCAATCAATAAAAATTGTAATTTATAAGATATTTAAAACTACATACCTGCATTCGTTTGTTAATCACAGAAATACCAATACCTTCCAATCTAATCTGAAAAGTTAAGGTAGTAACTGAATCCACGTCAATCTGATTAAAATCGATCAACATTAGTAAATATAAAGGAGGAAGTTAGAAAATTCAAATAATTACGCGACGCGTACCACTTCAAAAGCATCTTTACTGGTGTCATCTTTAGATACTGATGAAATTGATGGAGTTCTTGGTCTAAAGATACTTTCTGACTGATTGTAATTAGTAAGCAACAAAACTTGAGTCGGGCCATCAGCAGCAACCTCTATAGACAATATATTGTGTCGTCCTCCTTCAATCTAAATATTATGAATTATAAGTAAATGAGAATGTATAATATAATCATAAACGATTATTAAAGATTATGATATTAAGTTACCGGATATTTAAATGGTATTAGTGATCCGATTTCTTGAATATTAACCACTCGCTCAGTATTATTTACGTTTAAGACCAAATGCTTTTCCTTTTGTGCTGGGAAGTCCCACGAATAAGGCAATGCGTTTCCAGGATAAAGGTTATATTTTTTTATATTTGGGCTTTGTGTACTTGTACCAAAGAAATCACGACGGTTCGGGTCCTACATGGATGTAGGCCGAGTTTCAGTTGGATAGCAAAAGTTCATTAAAAAATCGAAAATAAACTGACCTGCTGGCAAAAGGTAACTTCAACATCTGAATAATTCTCAATACGGAATGGCCATTTTCCTTCCTCTTTGTTAAATATTACAAAAACCGTAGCATCCTCAAGTAAAATTTCAGTTCGAATTAAGTCAATCACTTCATCTGATTTTCCAAGCCTGACGTGAACTCTCCCGAGCTCATCAATATTAAAAGGAGCAGACCTATTAAATTATTATGAGCAACTATGAATAGGATTCATAGAAACAAAATATTTTAATTTAAAAAGTATAAATACCAAGATTTATTTAATCCAGGGTAACATAGCATAAGCTGTTTAATGATTCCCTTTTTTAAGAAATGAAGAGGAGCACGATCTTTGGATTTAACTGTCATAAAGTTAGTCGATTCTGGTTCGCGGAAATTAATATCCTCATTCAAATTGTTTTTGAGAATAAACCGTGGGGTGAAAGTCACAATTTTAGTCAGTTTATACTACAAATAATAAGTTGAATATATAAAAGTTAACCTTGGCATAATGAATAAATATATTCATCTTCGTTAATTTAAAACATTCTTACCTTCTTGTGACCTTCTTGAATGCTGCCACCCAGATGTATTTCTTCAGTTTTTGTTGAGGAGGGTATAACAATTTCCATAAATGTACCAACAGCTTCAAAACTTAAAGGCTGCAAAAAAAAAGTCGAATTAGTTATAAGAATCCTAGAGGAAAATAATCACGAGAGAATGTAACTAATTAATTACCCTACTCCAATCTGAATCTCCTACTTTTAATAGAGCACGATTTCGCGTTTCATCATTTGGGTAAGAGAACATATATGGAGCGACCTAAACGAACAATGGCAAGAATTAATAACGCTCATTTAAAGAAGAAGTAATTAAAGCAGAACCGCAAACCTGGTTTTTCTTCTTTGATGTTCCTATACAATGATGATGATTCCGCGTGAATGATAATATAATTTTATTATTTCCTAAAATTTTGTGTATAACTTACCTTGTCCGGCAGCAATCTTAGCGGCAGTTAAGAATGATTTCGATTTGAAAACCATATCAAGACCCGTTTTGTTGATCATTATATATGGGCTATATACACTAAACTTGAATGCTCCTCCAGAATCGGGAACTTCTCTGTAAAGATATCTGCATATTAGCATTTTCATAAATCATTGCAAAGATTTCGATTAAGAATTACTAACGTGTAATGAATTCGGAGGTATAATTTTAAACCTACGGAATCTGTAAGTGTCAACGTATTATCAACTGAAAAATCGGAATTTGGAGAACTAATGATAGAAAATTCGCTGGTAGCATAATCTTGCAAGGAAATGAATGCATAAGCAGTATAAGTGGAATATACAACGATTAAATCAAATGAAGGCACACATATACTAATATCATACCCGTATCTTCTATGGTAACATTAAGTAGTAATAAATGATTCATTTCTATCAAATGTAGAGAAGTTACTCCTCCTTTTTTTAGAGAGTTATCGGGCCAATCCTGATTTGTAGTTTTGTCATAAATTCTGAATTTGAAGTCGTAAGGTAACAGATTTTCAACTTGTATCGGAGCGCTTAACCGAATAGCCATACAAGGGTACTCCCTATTAGGATACATAAATTTAGAGTCTTTTTTTTTTTGCGTATATATTTGATACGTTATACTTACTTTACAAGAGGATCATTCTTTTTGTACCTAGCAAATACTTGGAAACGGAATGGTACATCATCTTGTATAGATTGGCATGTGATAGACTTTATAGGATTAGGTTTTATGAAATTTTGCCAATATAAATTTTCGACACTCCAATTGTAACCAAACCCGCCTGTGTGAACAAAATAAATAATATAATTTTTTTTTTAATACTGCTTTTAAAAAAATTGATTAAACATCATTTTGAAATATAATTACCCTCAGGCCTGATCTGAAGAAGATTATTATAAGCATGTTCTATAGGAACAGGACAATCTTCACCAGGAGCTAAACGCCATAAAATTTTTGAAAATCAAAAACCAGAAAAAAATTAATTATAAATTATAAAAAAGAGTGCAATAACTTGTATAATTTACCTATTTGATAAACGTCGCTAACATTCTTGTTTTGTTTGTCAACAATTTTCATCTCAATTGTTAAAAGCGTACGATTTTCAAGAACTAAAACCGATCGGAAAGTTACCACTTTTATGTTGTCTTTTAGTTTCACATCAACCACCATACGGTGAGTGACCCCACCAACTTTAGGTCGTAATTTATACAAGGTCTCTGCTTCCCTATCTACAGGGATCTCCCTAATACACTCCCATGTTGCACTATCAAATTGGATGCCTAACATGTTTTTTGTAATGCTCAGAGACTACAAATTATGATATTATTTAGGTTTAAAATATTAGAATAAAATTTTCGAATAATCATAATTAATAATAAAATAAACATTACCTCACGCGTTTTACGCCAGTCATCAAACCTCCAATCCAAATCTTTACCATCACCCATTTTCACTATCTCAGTATCTGTAGCATCATCCGAAGAAACAGACCATACGTGTAGATCGTACCCAGTTCTGTTTCTTAATTTATATGGAGTTCGCGAACCTCTTTTGGTATTCAATACGTGCTATAACCGATAAAATAAGAAAAGATAAATATAGGGATTTAATACTTCAAAACCAATAAAAAAAAAAAAAATTGACAGGTACCTCTCTTTCGTTGTTAACTATAGAAAGAGTTGTCAAAATCGTTTCCATGAAAATATGTGTAATGTTAATCTCTAAACGTTTCTGAGAGGATAAATCAATAACCATGCTTTCTGGATTTAAATTTTTAGATGCCTACACAACATGATATTATAAATTAGAAAGATAAAGTAATCAAATAAAAAATTGATTGGCATATAACGCACGTGTAGACTGTAATGCCATGGCTCGACTAGTGGCTCCCAGTGAGAATTAGTTAAATTAAAATAATTTATATAAGTTGAAACGTTGGCGTCAACGCTTATCTGGTAATAGTAAACAAATTAATAATTAAATGAGGGGAACATAAAAATAAATAAAAATATATATATATATATATAGCGAACCTGTGATGACCAGTCTGCCACATTTACAGAAAATTCATTCGCACTAGCATCAATCATAGGTATGTCGTGTTCATCACCAATAATAACAAGTCGAGTACCTTGAAAAGTTGCTTTAAGCTGGAATAAATGATATATAACATTATTAAATGTGAACGTTAAGCGGTGTATATAAATTATTTGTCAAAACAGTAAATACTTACCGTTTCTCGAGTCATCATTAAAGTCTGTAAAACGCTTGGACGACTCTTTGAATTTCCACCTTTTTTAGCCGCAGTTAATGAATCATAGTTAAAACTTTTAGATGACGCAACATCTAATGGCATGTTCTTATCAATAGGTGCTGGTCCTGGTTTATCTTCTTTTTCTGGAGGAGATGATGAAGATTGCGATGAGAGCTCAGAAACTTTATTTACTATTGACATGATTAGTAACACATCCCTATATGAAAGTCTCAACGTAAGGTGTCCTACATCAACATTGATGTCGGTAAGTTGTTGACCTGGTTTAGATGCTCGAGTATCAAGAGATACAGCAATATTAAAGTTATCAATGAAACGTAAAGGAGAATCTTCTCTCTTATCCATTCTACATAAAAACATGCCAAGTTTTTCAACAGTGAATGTCATAGTTTGTTGCTGTGTAATGACTATTTGATTAGAAGAAAGAACGATTGCTTCAGTACTTTCTAAATGAGGGTTCGCTAATAAGATAATTTCTGCGTCAGAAACGTTCAAACGATAATTTAAACTGGTAGTGACTTGAGGTTTTGCGGGGGGTTGACGTGGTGGTAAAGATGGGGTAGATGATTGTGATTGACTAGTGAAAGACCTTGGTGGTGTTCTTGGAGGGTTTGAAGGTGATGGTGATACCGCTTGTTGTGATTCGGAAGTAACTTTATTTGAAGATTCAGTATCGGTAACAAATGCGCTCATAAAATAATTACGTGTAGCAAACAAATGATCAAGGGTGAGAATTATCCGTGGACTATCAACTGTAACGATAGCGATAATATTCCTTTCAGTACCACCGGAAATTGTGACACTAACGCTAAATTGAGGGGCATCTTTGTTAACAGCCGGTAATATTTCTCTATAGGCATTTTTTACATTTGGTCTAGTATCATTTAGAGTAGCAGATTGAAGACTAAATTCTGCAGTCATAGAACTATTTGATTCCATTGAATATTTGATTTTAGTTTCATTAAGACAGAATTTTGATAAACTTGTATCTGATAATGTCTTCGCTTGAAAACCGTCTCCAGAAAAGATTTCTAAATATATTTGATTCACAATGAACTTAAGATCGATGGTAGTCCATGTCTGAACAACTTCGTCATCCTTTTGTGATGAACTTGTTTCTGTTGCACCTGAATTCCTAGGATGTTGAGATGGACTCGTTGGAGAACCAGAAGTATTCTTATCTGTAGATTCGCTAGTACCAAAAGCTCGAGGAATAGTATTTGATAGGTCAAACAAATATTTATACTGTTTTTCTGTTAAAGACATCTTAACATCCGACATTCTCCCATCAATCTATTTTTAAAAGCAATTATTAAATTATAAATAGTTTCTATACAAAATTATTTAATAATAAAATTCTTTTTTATTCCTTACCTCCATATCTGGTCTAGTTGAACCCTCAACATGTTCCGAGTAAGAAATTCTAAAGTTAATATCAACATCGTCAATAATTTGCAAAACTTGTTTCTTTTCATCAGAAAAAACAAATTCCGAAGTTAATTTAATCTTTTTAAGTTCAGCCTTAATTTGGGTAAGTTCTCCTCTTCCTTGTTCATTAGGTATGAACTCATTTGACGCGGATAATTCACCAAGATATGCGATCACGCAATCGGTTGATTTAACATCATTGGTAAAAACAACAATCGGAGTCTGAACCACAATATCGAAATGGAATTTCGATACTCTCTCTTGCAACTGTGCCGCTTGTTGAACAGCAGCGTTCCTAGCTGAATCATAAAGACCCTTCATTTGAGCAAATTTACTACCAAATTCAAGCAAAAGCCTAGTAGGTTCTTCAAGAAAAGTCAATTTGGCAGAACCAGCTCGTAAATAAACCGATGAGTCATAGCCAGGGAAACCTGGCGATTTTTCATCAAATGTCTCATATTGAAAAACGGCCAAATCCTCCCCTTGAATAGTAAGCAATTGACGCAATGATTCGGGTCTATTTTCCCCAGCCATATCATCAGAAAGTGAGAAATTGCCTAATCGAGCCCCAACGCGAATAGTGTTTTGTCTTAAAAGTACGGCAACATCTGCAAGCGATAATAATCCCGTCGCTAGTCTAACACCATCATTATTTAATATAAACCTGATACTATTAAGTTTGACTTTAACTCTCATGGTTGAAGATTGTGTCGGTGGTGGTGATGGTGGTTGAGGTTTGGGAGTTTCATCTGATTCTGAACCAGGTTGCGCATCAACAATCTGGGGTGGAGATGCAGGGGGTTCTGTAGGAGGCGATGTAAAAGTGTCCAATATGAAACTATATAATGTCAAAATACTTTTGCGAGTAACAATAACATTGATTGTAGACAATTCAATGTCGACGCTCTGATCAATTCCATCAAATTTCGACATGTATTCGGGTGATTTTCGATCAACTTTAGAATATTTAACGTGAACAAGATCTTTAGAATCTTCATATTGAGCATTTCCATATCCCTCAGAAGAAGCCAAATGTTTAAATTCTGGATAATTAGAAATTTTATCCTCGATACTCAGAGATTTAAGTACAACTATAGCAGACATATCGAATGGTCGAAGAACATAATTCAACCCGAAATGTTCCAGAACCATATCAACCAAAACAACTTCGGGTTTATTTGAATCTGTATCTGCCTTTTTTAAAGTTGCTGTAAATTTATCCACACGAAAATCAAATTCAAATGTTCTCTGTTTGAAGCTTGCATTATTAGGGTCCTTAAATGATATTATTAATTAGTAATCAAGAACAAAAACGCAAATAAATAAAACTAATACATACGCCTGCATCTTGCGCGTCAAAGAATTCTTCTAAACTTTCTTCAGGAACCTCATCATCCTCCTCATCACTAGCGCTATCTATTACTACTAAATCTTGTAATGTTTTTAAACCAAGTTTTTCCGCCATTACCATAGAGTCTCTATGCTTACGATTCCATGCTACAGCTTTGTTTGCCAAATTTTTATTTAATAAAGGTTTATTATCTGATTTATCTGATTTATTATCTGATTTATTTTCTGATTTATTATCTTTTGACTTGTCCTTCAAAACCTCCTCGACTAATCCAGTAAATGAAAATGTTTCAGCTACAGGATTTTGAACAGATTCTGCATTTTCTTTCGTACTGGCTGGTGTTATTTTTTCAATTATATTCATTATGATCTTATATTTTCTATCCGAGAAATTAGCTTTTAGTAAAGGTACGTGTCCTGTAACTCGAAATTTAGTCAGATAAGTTGCACGGGGTAATATGGACATTTCAACATTAAATTCCATATTGATACGATCAATGACATGAAGGCCGTAATTGGAATCAGAATGTCGTATCTGATCTAAACAACGGTCAACAGATTGTCCTACTAAAAGCTAACAACATAAAAATAATCTGCGTTAGATTAAAATTAATCGATTTTAAACATTGACTTTCTTAAAAGGTTCTTGTACCTGAGTTGAAGAGAGTTTAACTGTAAAACGATCGTACATCAAAGGCTCCAACTCTTTATAGTCCTTTTCATTATAACCTTTACTTGCTTTTGCCTTTGATTGGATTTGAGAGAAGAGCTCTTTATTAACCAAGTTGCTCTCTACGCTGATGTGACCGGAATCTAGTACAACTACTTGAGCATCTGATTTTGTACAACTTTCAGGGACAATAAAAATTGGCGCGTTCATATCAATCTTTACGTCTATAGTCTTGTGCTCCTCTAATGCAAACTCAAATCCAGCTCTAGTCTGAGCTTTAAGTCCTTCTAAAGTATCTCCTGCTGCTTCCTACACAAATGAATATAAGAAATTTATTGCACTCCGTTATAATTAATTGAATTGAAAAAGTTCCAGCAGAAACTTACTAATAAAGCTGAAATTGATTCCAACTGTTGTTCTGGAGGTCTGAAAAAATCAGTAACCGCTTCAACGGCATTTCGATTATAAATAATCTCCAAGTGTCTCATTCTCATTGAAAGACCATTATCTGCTCTACCATCCAAAGGATTTTGTTCAAAAACTAATTGAAAGAATGGATTTCCTTGTGATTCATCATATTCGATATCACTTGCGCGATTATTTCTTGTCAAATCTTTTTGAGAGACTTTAGAATCATAATCTTTCACCCTAACTATTTGAGGGTATAATGTTCCTTCAGTGGAACCATCGTAAACACTTAAACTACCCAAAGAAGTTTCAGCTTGAAATGATTCAGGACGTTGAAGAAAATTTGCTGTCACCGTGTCAAACATAACCCTTAGTACATCAACATTTTTTCCATGAGGATCTTTTTTTAGAGCAAAAGATCCCGTTTTAAGTTTTGTTCTAAGTGAAAGTTTTGTCCACTAATAAAAAGAATTTTTTTTAATCATTAAACGAAAGTTTAGGATGAAAATTATTTTATATAATAGCTTAAATATATCATACAAACCTCTTTAGGAATATCCACAGTAGTTTGCGTTGCGGCTGACTCATCATAATCAATTGCTTGAAACAATTCTTTTCGTTGCTCATCGGTCAATAATGTGTCTCCCTCATTCACCTAGAACAAAAAATTTCCAATAAATTATATAATAAAATTTGTTACTAAATAAAACGAAATAAAAAAAAAAAAAAATGCTTTTACATTCGATTGTGATCCACCCCACCACCATCCGCTTAACCAACCACTACCGGATTGTGATGATTGTTGTAATGATCGTTCCTTTTGTTTTCTAGCTATAATAAATTTAATTTAAAAATTTTAAAATCTTCACAGTTTATTTTACAAATTTCAAACTTTTTTTATTACATACCAATTAAAGCCTTTTCTTTTCTTAATTGTGATTTTGCAATTGATCTGTAAAATCTAATATCCTCATAACTGAGTTTCTTTTCTAGTTGATCTAATTCGACTTGATTCTATAAAATACGCGTAATGTCAGTCGGAAAAAAAAAAATAAATAAATAAATCATTTTTTAACACATTCTAATGTGTGTATACAAACCTCTGGTGTCATTTTTTCAAGTTGTTTATCTTTGTATAATTTTACGTATAAATGTCGATCGTCGCGACGTTCAACAAAGTAATCCCACGTAAATTTTCTATTACGCTCACGAATTTCTGAGATAATACAATTTCCTGCAAATCGTAGCCATGCTTTGGGATCTTGTTTAGGAGTTACTTTTAGAGGTCGGAATTTTCGATACTATAAATTAATTAATTAAAAATATTAATATAATCATAGCGTTCCTAAATGAATTAAACAAAAATTTTTCTTACTTGTTGTTGCCGCAGGTAAAAATGAAATAGGTCAACCATCAATAGAGCATCCCTATATTGTTCATCATCAAAGACGAACCCAAGTTCATCAAACAATAATGTTGCGGTAGTTTTGGGATCGTTTTCGTCAAAATGTTTATTTAGTACGAGCTAAGGGAACAAAAGGTGAATAAGCAAAAAGCAATTACGAACAAGAATTTTAGTTTTTTCTTGAAGAACTTACGCGTCCAGAACCAGAAACGGGTTTAAGTACGTATTGATGTTCTGGAGGTATAATTTTTTCGGACGCAATCTTTTAAATTACAAAGTTAAGTTCATGTTAAAATTTTCATAAAGGTAATGTAAAACTACAACAAATTATAATATTACCAAGTTATTAAATAAATTGACGGCTTCCTTTGTTGAGTAGCCAGCCAAAGACCTCGAATCCGTGTTCCAATAAACAGCTAAACATCCTAAAGTGATTAACTTTTACGAAGCACAAGAAACCGTTTTAGGTAAATTTATAAAATTATTAAAATAATAACAAACGATATTTTTAATTCACTCATATTTTACCTTATGAATAGAACTAGTTTCTCCCTCAATGAATGTAGGTTTCCAATTACTGTCAGTTGAAACTGCCGAAAATTCGGAAAGGGTCAATCCCACAGAAAATGGATGCTAGAAGTATAATAAGTCATAACATAATAATTTTAGAGCCGAATCAGCATGAAATATAATAATACAATATGAAAACGTACCCCCGGGTCACTAAGCTTATCTTCATAACGAATGTGAATGTTATTGATTGAAATCTGAAGATTATCAACAATTTTCGTGACTAGCTGATTTACAAAAGATTGGTTCTTTTGATCATCCTCTTCATTATATATTTATATAAAAAAAAGGAAGAGTTAAATCAGTCATTCTTACTATAAAAACGTTTAAAACATTGCATTGATTTAACCACCTGTCGGATCAGGTTGAGTATGTAACAATTCGGCATTTGCTAATTTTTCTTGTTTAAGTTGTTGAGCTCGTCGCTCATCTTCCTCAGGATCATACTAATAAAATTTTTACAATGATTTTATCAATAAACAACAAATCAAATCATAAATATATATTTTTTGACCTTAAATTAGATCTTAACCTCTGACTCGGCTTTTGGAACCGCAAGGAGATAAACATTATTTATGAAAACTTTAACGGGTTTATTCTTTAAATTGGACCAAGGAATATTTAACGTTAATTCCCCAAGATGTCCTAAAATATGTCATGCAAGAATATTTTTTTTACATTTGGAGAAAATTTTTTCGTTCAATAGAATTTTTTAAGTTTTTATTCAGAATTCACACCTTCTAAAACATCAATGGGCAAATCAAACTTGTCGAGAGCTTCTTTCTTAAGTTGTAAATTTCTTAATACAACGTCACCTTTAAAAAAAAAAATTTAACGGTTCAGTTTATAATTTTCTTTTAAAAAAAAACCCCCTCCCCTTCAATTCTATGCAGACGTGCCTGTCCATATTGCAACGTTAAGTTGGTTAACTTCGAGGTTAGAGACATAAGCTCCAAGAAAACGGTTCAACACGGTAGCAACAAGAGACTCGAGCATTATAGTGTTGAATTAAATGTGTAAAAAGTTTTCTCGCGCAATATAACCTTAAAAAACATAAACGATGGACTTGTGATTAGATCTCAATATGATATCATTTAAAAGATCAGCCACTGAAAATGCACAGCACCAAAAGCTAAAAACTCATGATTATCAATAAACATCACTTCAAGGTAATCATTGTGTCAGAGGACGCGTCAGCAATTTCTTAAGGTTATTCCGGAATGGAGAAACTGATTAATTGGGGCGTAAATTGACTAATGTTGCGCCACAAATGAATATTAAAAGATCGACTAAATACTAAACAGGAATCAATATCCAAATATTCAAATTTGGGGAATGGTATTAAAAAAGTTAGTTATGATCGTACTAACTAAAATTGAATGCTAAAGTAAATCAACCAAAACGTCGTCTGTCGTTGGATTTACAAATTACGTAGTAACTTGGTTAATTTTTAGTAGTTGATACCCACTTTTCAGCACATTCTATTATTAGCATAGGATAGGATGCTCGCAATCCAACCCTCTAAGCTTTTTAATCGATTATGCAATTAGTTATGAATGATTGCTTTTTAGTTTTAGATTTTTATTACAAAAGTAATAGCATGAATTTAGAATCCATATTCATATCAAAAACACATGACTTATATAGACTAGTGACAAAATGACATATGCGAAAATTATAATTTTCTTTTATTAAATTAGTTAGAGATAAAATTTACATATACACTACCCTCCAAAAAGTATTGGTCAAGCTTATTTTAAATTTCTCAAGATCGGATATATTAACTAAATAAAATTTTTTTTTAAATAAATCTCCTGGTTCTGACGATTAA
>CAJVPQ010002817.1:0-12634 GCA_910591825.1 Funneliformis caledonium
AGATATTATGTATGTGGTAAAATATTTAGATGTTTTCTTCGAGCTTATGTATGTCGAATGTTCACGATTATACTGTAATCAACAGAAAAAGTTAGATGATGAGATAAAGCTATGGAGAGAAAGTAATGATGGAATGTTTTGGGTTCGCAAAGTCCTTAAACCAGAGAAAGATCAATTTGGAATAGTTGAAGTGCAAGTAGCTGGGAATATGTTACATCTGAATGTACTTATTAGAGATAAAGCGAACGTTCATAGGTATTTTCATTTACAATTGGCTGAAATTCCTGTGCAATTTTCAGATGTGGGTGTTGTAACTAAATTTGTGGAAACCCTTTTACTTTTACGAAACATATTAATTACAAATTTGTCCCTACTATATCACGCATCCATTTCCATATCAAAAAGACAAAAGAAGATAGTACTACAATTTCTACTCCAATGCGAGATGATTAGAGTTTCTTTTTTTTTGTAATTTATCATGTATTATTATTTTTTCTATATCAATAAAGTGACTCTAGTGGTCGATTTCATAAATATACATGTTTTTTTTCTTGGCAATTTTCTGAGACAGCTCGTTCCAGAAATCACATGAATTTTTTTTGGTAAATGCTTATGATCAATAGTCATGATGTCACGTGAAATTCTTAATTGGAGCTAATATTTCTAGCTGATCTGCCAGATGTGTTACAAAATTGGCGCGTAAATTTATTTACACTAATTGCCTGAATGCAGAGATGTCTAGAATTTCTGATATGAAAAAAGCTATTGCATCAGTCGAAAAATCCATTGACCTATTAGAGAATAAATGCCAGTATCTGGAAGATATTATTTCTGCTAAGAATAGGAAAATTATCGCTCTCATTGATCAGATTTCTCCCCATAGAAAATATAGCGATATAACTATAGAACTGGAAATATATTCCAACACTTACGAAAAGAAATTATGGGTGAAGAGATGTAGTGAGTCTGAATGTAACCTAGAAGCCCAGAAAAAATATACATTTCGTCCTTAGTATCTAAGAAATTCTACTCACTAAGAAGTGGTGTATCCCAACCAGTACATAAAAATAATGGGTCGTCTTTTTCTCTTATTAGATCAATCACAACGAATTGCCTGTTATGTAGATATTTATCAATGATCTTGACTACATCGTGCCAGTTATCAACATATCGGCGAAGAATCCTGACAAGGTCATCTGTGTTACAACTCCCATTAAAGAGCACAATGTAATCCAAATTTTTTCGTATTATTGACGGACAGTCAAAAAAGCTTTGCATTATATACATTGAACTTATATTAGAATGGCGCCCTTCAGTAAAATAAGGAACAATCTTTTCTTGCACCTTCTTGGATTCACTACATGCATCCTCAAAAATAGCTACTGTGCTTCTTGTAGGGGAGAACGAATCTACATTTGGAATTTTATCAGGCTTTATTGTCTGAAATATAATATTTTCATAATATGGCTTAGAGCTATTAGCAATAATTTGATAACAATCCCGAAGGTATAAATATTTTGGTTCAAGGTGACGTCTAAATAAATTAAGATCATCATTTTTTATATATCAACTCCCTCCCTTTTTTCCATTGAAAATTCGGTAAAGTTTGTTTTCAAGCAAGAGATTAATAATCATATTTGTTTTTCCTGAATTGCTCCGGTCACATACTAGTAATTTAAATGGCCACTGAGAACCAGCTTCATGGCCATTATTTTTTTCCGCATTCTTTATTTTATCGACGTTATATATAAAGAATGGCATTTGCTTCATAGTGAATAAGATAATTATTAATAATAAATCCCTTTTTTCTCATATTTATTCTCGGAAATATGTTGTGGTCTACTACTCTTTAAGATCGAGACAAAAATCCTTTCTCAATTAGTGTATGTCTAATGAATGAATATAAATCTGAAGTATGAGGCACTTTGATAAGGCATATACCTTGGTCATTGCATATATCCCACTTTTTCTGATCGCGCATATTTTGTGATTTTAGATTTTCATTCTCCCAGTAGTAAAAGCTATTGTGACGATAGTGTTGAGAACCCTGAAATTCAAATGCAAGACGCAATTCCTCATTATATCCATCTAAGTGTAGCTCATCTAAGAACTTAGCCCTACATGGTGGGAATTTCTTGCCTAACAAATCCTTAAAAATATATCGGCATTTACGCTTACCGCTTGTATGGTGACAAAGAGGGCACCACTCGAATTTCTTCATGATGTATTTTAGTAGATATTCCCATTGATGTGCGCCATTCTCACAAGACCAAAGATATACATTATGTCCATTTATTTCTCCAGTCTTTCCTAGACATTGACCACCACGTTTTCAAACGTAACCAATGGCTTGGTTTAACTTATTGGGAGAAGCATGAGCGAAATTTACGGATAATATACTTTGACGTGAATACCCAACTTTTTCTGGATCAACTATTAACATGAGTTCTTTTCGCACAAACCCGTGAAATGGTGTAAATTCATCACTTTCGAGATAATATAATACTGGCTCATTCTTTATGACTACAATTTTTCAGATTTTATGAAGACTTGGACTGTATGTAGGATCAGTAGCTCTTTTCTGATTTTCTATACCCCTTCCCATTCTGCAATAGCAAGAAGATATCGAACAGTATCACCTTTCTTTAACGTTATTTCATCTTTTCCAACTGGACTCTTATATTTTGTGGATAGTCTCGATTCTACTTTTTCTAATATGATAGCTTTTATAGATGCAAAATCCCATTTCTTAGTTTCTGGTTCTCGAATGAGACGTGTAGGATAATTATTTAGATAATCAATAACCATAGGCAAATGCCTAACCCATACTTTTATTAATTTCGAATTGGGATATATAGATTCAACAGTGTCTTGGATCTTATAGAGTATTTTTGTGAGTGTCTTGTTAAAACGTTCTGCAAAAGCTATTCCTTGATAAGAATATGCACCAATCACTCGAATGGAAACATTATGCTCCTTCATCAATCGAGAAGTCTTCCCCATAAATTCACGACTTCTATCACATTGTAGAAGTTCTGGCCATACAAGAGGATTATTAGGATCGTCATATTTTTTCTGAATGCTCTAGCAACTTCTGAACTCTTCTTCGATGTGAGTGGAACTGAAGCCTTATATTGGGAAGCACAGTCTATTATATTAAGCACTGCTATATATTTTTTACGCTTGTAATGATCATGTGTAAGGAATAGCAAATCACATTGGTGTATGCAATTTGGATGGGTTATTCAGCTATAATTACATCTAGGAATATTCTTCAAGGGAGTTTTATGTATTTGGTATATATATTGCCATTCTAAAAAATCATGGCATTCTTTTAGGCGGAAATAATGCCCTTTTTTTTACATGCATCTCTCAAGGATTTAGGATTAGAATAATACCCAGTTAGGTGATAATATATCTCTCGTAAAATAAGATTCCGTTCTATACTATAAGCCTTATCAGGGTCTATCAAAATTTGCGGTTGGCTCATTCTCAGGTCATGATTATATGATGTTCTATAAATCAGGTTGAAAATATAATGCCTACCATTTCATATGATCTAGCATACTTAGAGCTTTTAGATACGAACCAGGAGCTTCGTATTGAACTTCGAGATGAAATTTCTATTAATAAGAGTAACGAGAAAAAAATTCACTCCCTCGTGAAGGAGCTTGAGGAATGTTATCGAACTATCTCGTTTCAGGATAGTACTATAATAACCCATGAGAAAGAGATAAAAGACCTCAAGTTAGAGATCACGTCTCTCAAGAAGCGCCTGCGTGAAGCTCTACAATATGTAGGGAAAAAGGAGAAGCATATATTATTTGGGAGGAGCGCTTATATGAGTTAGAAGATAAGGTTGAGAAGCTTAAAACTCGTATCCATGAAATAACTGGAAGAAGCCGGAAAAAAGTTTCGAGCAATAGAAAAAGAATGAAGAATAGTGGTAATATGGATAATGCTTTCTAATTAATTTTAGATGGGCGGTTATACATTTCAGGTTGCATAGCAAAAATTCGATTACATTTGGATGAAAGAAATATTAATCTTCCAGATGATATAGTTACGCAATTTGATGAAATTACTACAAGCTTAACTAATACTATTAGATATGTTGAAATGACCCAATGATATTGGGAGAATCGAGGTAGATGGCTTGCAGAACAAACCACGTAGACTAGAAATGCAGAACAACGAGAAGTAGAGGCACTGCGTAATATCCGCATGTTAACTCAGGCTTTATAGAATGAAAGACATGCACGTCAGTGTGGAGATACTGAAATTGATAATCTCAGGAGGCGTAAAGATGCTGAAATTAATGATCTTACAATGTGCAAAAATGCTGAAATCAATGACCTTAGAAGAACTGCACATCGGTGAACTGCGAGGTATAATAATGATACAGAACGCTGGAGAGGGAGGCATGGTTGTGCCGTTCGTCAAGCTCAGAATTGAAAAGACTGATATAAGGATGAAACTTTGGGACATCAAAAATGGCATGACGTATCCCAAAGATTAGAAGGTGCGATTATCAATAATAATACTAGAAAGCAGGCTCGTATTAATACATTTATACATAAGAAATTCGCTCTCTAGCTAATAAATAGAAATTCCCGACAAATTATTTTAGCATTACAAACAATCCTCCTAATTTACAATAATCAGGAATGGTAGAATATGGACTCCAATATTTTATGGACGTCCTAGAGAAGATCCAGAAGATTTCCTTAGAGATTTTCAGAGATATGTAATAACTAGTCGAATAAATGTAGCTCCTGGAGCAGGTCAGGCCGCCAGAAGAGCAGAGGCTTTAGGTTTATTAATATCTTGTCTTGAAGGACCTGCTAAGCAATGGTATGAAACTCGCATCAGAGGCAAGAATTGGAAATGTATTAATATCTCAGATAATTTAGGTGTGGCTGATTTAACTGCAGTTAGAGCTTTGGCCACCAGAAATGGTAGTAATCAAATTGGTGGTTTGAATACTGCTGAAGAATTTCAAGGTAAAGCTGGTGCAGAAATTGGTAGAATTGGTGCAGGTGTCATAACTGGAGCTGATATTATTCTGAATGGAACATAGGGTGAAGACTGGTCTATTGCAGGTGGTGAGCCTACAAATAATGCGCCAGTGGCCCCAAATGCTAGTGGTAGTTTACCTGCTGTTACAATAGCGCCTAACATAACACTCAGCCAACTTTTATACTTACTCGAAACTGCTTATACGACCATTGAACACTTAAAACAGACGGTAGTTTTTGGTCAACTCATGCAAGGTAATATGTCAGTTGAGCAGTTTTCTGCCTGAATCAAAAAGGTTAGTAAATTAGCTAAAATAACACCTGAACAGCAAAGAGATCAATTTATTCGTGGTTTAAATCCTATGAACCAGTATAATATTCAAATGATGGCTAAATTTTATGATACTCAGGATAATATTACAAAAGCCCTAGCCGAAGCGGAAAAATATACATTATCTCAAAAGAATGCACCATCTTCTATTCCAGTTTTTCTGGCGTCTAACCCTTATGTAGATACTAATAAATCAGGAGGTGGGATGACTAAAAATGAAATTGAGAACTTGGTAAAAAATACAATAGTATTCTCAGAATCCTAACAGTCTCAACAAGTGGCTTCATCGCAATTTCAACCACATCCTGCAGGAACATATAAAAATTTATGAGATGAAAATATAGGTAGATTTTTGTCATAGATTATAGGAGAAACTCCAGAATTCGTTTCTGTCCCTAATCCTACTTTGCCACCAAAGCCAAAGAAAAAGGTTGAAGTTGATTCTGATGAAGAACTTGCTGAGCTTACAAAAAAAACAGTTAAAGCTTCATGTAACTAAAGCGGTTAAAAAAGCTATGAAGACACAACAGCGGTGCTCTTACTGTAACCGAACTGGACATAATTTTCGCAAATACACTCGGAAGAAGAAAAAGAGGTCTAAAAAAGCTAAAGTTAATCTTGCTATTATGGATTCAGGTTCTAATCTAAATTCTAGTACCTCCTCTAGCGAATCATCATCTAGTGATAGTTCAGATTCTGACACAAGTTCTTCTGATTCTGGGGGTGATATCACTGTTAATATTGCCAAGTCAAAAAAAAAGTAAAACATAGCGAGAAAAAAGACTCTTCTAGTAATAAAAGCCCTAAAACTGCGAAAAAGTCACACAAGACAAAACAGGGACCGGAAACGCTAAAGTATGATCAGGAAAATAGTAATGCTAATTCTTTTTTAACTAAAGTTGGCCAGGAAACTATTCGCAAAATAGTTCGAAATGAGCTTGGTTCCACCCTTCGAGAAGAACTTAAAAAGATCCTCCCTTCGTATATAATTCAAGCCCTTTCGCTAGATACTAAGAAGTCAGATCTAGGAAAAAACACCAAATCTAAAGCCAATGATTTTCATCTTTCTGAGAACCAGCTCCTGCAATACCCGACTCAGATGAAGAAGAGACTTTGGATAATCTGATGGAAATTGATTTCGTCCAGAGAAAGGAGCCAAAAACAAGTATTGCGACGGTAAAGTGTAAAATCAAACGTTTAAAGATTCCAGCCATGACAGTTGACTCTGGAGCTGAGCCTCCCATTATAACAAAAAATATCGTTGAATGCGTAAGGCTAAAATTAATAAATCTGAAACTCATGATCTCAGTGGTATTGCTACTGTCCCAGTTAAATCTGTTAGAGTTGTCCGCAATTTGCCTATTACTCTAGCCCTAGGTTGTACTATTTATGAAGATTTTATCATAATGAAATACCACAAGCTGATGCTAATATTTTTTAACCAACTTTTAAAGAAATACAATTGCGCATTAGATTGGAAAACTAATGAGCTAAAGATCCCTCTTAATGGGAAAGACTATATTATTCCAGTCACTATGCATAAGGTCAAGAACAAGCTCGAGATGAATTGCGCGGTTAGCATAGCTAACGATGATCTATCAGCTTTGGATAAGATTTCTCAGGACTCGCAGGACTTGCAAAGCGCCTTAACGGCAAGTGAGGATAATGATGCATTAAAAAAAAGTGAGTTATGAAGAGCTTGAAAAAATGCTATATAGCACTCTTAAGTATAATGCAGAAATCAATGGATATTGTGAAAGATTACAGATATGCTATGATGAACTTCTTGCTGAAGGCTGGTAGAAAAATAGGCGAGTTATTTTTCTAATATACTCTTCATATTCACTATATTTTTTACGTTTCTTTCAACTATCTTCTCATATGACGTACATAATTCCTCTTTGTTTATATTTGAGCTTTTTAAATTCACAGAGATTGGTTGAATTAGTCCTAAAGGGGGCATCTGAGTAACGGGTGGTTCAGAAATACGAACGGTCTTGAACCTGGATTTTTCTTTCGGCTTAGTCGCTCCAATCTTTTTTTTCTTGCTATCAGTCTCACTGGGGCTAGATGCCTTTGGGAGCATATTAGCTAATACATATTCACCACTCTGTTGCAGACGTTCACTATTATCCCATATATCAGAAACACGATTTTTATTGATATGGTAGTCTCTTACTATCATATACGCAGGAACCTTATTTTAAGGCATCTGATTTCTTCGACCTGCTCCGGTGTTAAAACACTGGCACCTCGTCGATAATGAGTTTTTAAAAATTGGGTAGGCATTAATTCTCCAGTATTTTTAGCAATATTTTAAAACGATAAAAAATGATAAAAAATGATAAAAAACTTTATTTATTGTTTTAGGACGACAAAGAACAATAAAAAATATTATTTATTGTTTTAGAATAGTAAAGAATGATAAAAAGCGATATTTATTATTGGAGAACATTTGTTATTATATAGGAGAAAGCAGACTAAATTATCGATTAATGTTTGAATTTTTATTCACACATTTTTTTCCTTCTATGTAACCATGCTAAGATTATGTCTAATATGTACACACTAAAAGATATCAATAAAAGAAGACATCAGCTGGGTAGTGCATATGAGTAAGAGCTCGAAAAAAAAATAAGATCCATTACCGAATTTAACTCTGAGATTAATGATCTCAGTGAAAAGCTGGTAGATAAATACAATAAGCGAGAAAAGGAGTATCAGCGAAGTTATAGTGATATTGGAAATAAGATTAGCCAGTTAAATGCATCTAGTACTAAAGTTAGATCCCAACTTATTTCTGAACGAAAGTCTTATTCTGAGAGTCAACGTGAGCTTGAAGCTAAATATACTACCAAAATCCAATCGCTCAAATCTTCTATTAAAACTTTGAAGAGAGAGGCGACCCTAGCCCAGAAAGTTTCATCCTCTAACAAGGTTGAGATTCTCTCTCTTGAAGCTAAAGTACGTGAATTGGAAGGTAAATTAGAGGATATGAAACTAGATCCACTGTTTCATAATTCAGATATAATGGGGGAACGCTGGCCCAAATAAGCTCATCTGATTCCAAAGAGATCGATTCTCTCAGGCTTGAATTGGATCGAGTGAAAGAAGACATTAATTCAAAAAATTATGAAATAGAATGTATGAAAAAAGGGAAAGAGTCATCAGATAGTATATATAAATGGAAAATAGATATTCAGTCTTCAGGGCGATTAAAATTGATAGATGAAAATAGATTGCTATGCAACCAGTTAGCATTAAAGAAAGAGCTGAAAGGATGTAATAAAATAGCAGATCTCTCTAAGCCCCCACTTCCACCTATGAACGATTTATCGCAAAAGCTATCAGGTTAGGTCAGTAATGATTTAAAACCCCTCGTCTATGAGCGTGGTCTTGAAGATAAAGTTATGGAACTTGATAAAAATTTTGTTAGAGAAAATATATTAGAAGCTTTGCAAGAGCTATTACCCCGAAAAGGGGTTGCAAAGCATTTAGATAGCGCATAAGTAGTACCATTATCTTAAGTAATGCCTCTAGAGGGTTCCTCTAGAATTGCATTAGCTATTTCTGCCATTGAAAGTTCCTTTATGTCATATGCCATACTTACCTTATTTCTTCTTATAGTTATATGGATTGTTGGGAAAAAAATATGGGATTTATAGAAAAAAAGTAATACCCCTTCTTACCAGAACTATTTTTTATCGTCTCCAGGTATTTTTAAGACCGGATTATATGATCAGAGGCCAGAAGTTCGAAGATAGAAATTGAAGTTAGCTGGTATTATTGCACGAGAAAAAATATATAAATAATATTATATGACGTGTCTTACGACTAAGTTCTCTTAGCTTGAATTACCAGACCTCACTAAGAGTACTTAACCATATAGTTAGCTAGTTTTGAGCGAATTCTCAAAATATCTAGAAAGTTTATTGAAGGCTCTTGATATATTTTATAAGGCATTTTTTTGCTTTTTTCTGAGAATATTCATCGATCTGCTTTTCCCTTTTATCTGAATCCTTAATCTGCATTATTCTATCTGATAGGAGTGGTTGATAGCTATCATCCTCATTGATAAAGCGTGCGCACATTGCTGTTGTTGATTCTAAATAATAATTAATATCTATTTTCATGTTTTGCTCTTTTGCGATATCCGCATACTCCATAAAATCACCAATTCTATATGGCTCCTTTCTACCATCTTTATTATATAGAGGTGAACCTTTTATAACAACATAACTAAAGCATTCGCTGGGATCAGGAATCCTCTCATTTCTCTTTTTTTACGTCCTATAAAGCGATTGTTGCAAAGATTTTTTTTCTTAGCTTCCATATTTCCATTACGATAAATTCATTGAAATCTCATTTCTTGTTTCACGTTTCTCTAAGAGTATCTTCAACAATTTTGTGAATTGAGTGTGTATTATTCATATCCATAGCCTCTCTCATAATCCTCTCTCCAATGTATTTGAGAAGCTGAAATTTACCTTGCTTTACAGTATCTATCCCTTTCATGAAAAGTTTTTTCGGCTTAAAGTTTACTACATCTTCATGCCCAACTCCAAAGTACTTCTTTTTATCAGTAAAGCAGACGGGAAATAATACCTCTTTATATGCCATCTTTAGATAAGACGTTCCACTTTTTATCCTAAGATAAGCATTTACTTGATCGCGTAACTTTCTTATCACATCTATAGTAATTTTGACCATTTCGATCCAGTATGCTTCTTTAGAAAGTTCGCCTCTAGAAAAGGCTTCATCGCATTTTTTGTAATACCTATCCGGGCAGGTGAGATACAAAGAATCGGTATCCTCATATTTTATCCCAAACCCTTTCTTTGATACGAATTCAGAAACAAGATTAAGGTTGTATTTTCTCGCTGTAGTAGTTCCACAGGCTAATTCACGAAGGAAGATAGGGGATAGTGAGTTTCTAGCCTTCCCATAAAAAGTGTTCATGTATACCTTCAAAGCTTTTTGCTTCGAATCCCAATAATCATAATCGAAGCATATGGTTGAGTATTCTAAATTTAAGCTTTCCGAAATCTTTTTGCCTCTTTCTTTAACTGAACTTATCATCTTCTCAAGATGTTGCTTTTTCTTTCCTAGTGGGGCTAGACGTGCTTTAAGATCCAACCTCTTATTAAATAAATCCTCTAATATGGCTGAATATAGGCCTTTCTTTTCCGGTTGATTATCATGGCAGACGCACCAAGCTTGAACAATATGATTATTAAACGAAAACTCAATCTTATGCAAGTTATTTCCATTATTTTGCATAATATTGACATCCTTTAAATCAAATATAAATTTTTCTGGGAAGAGGTTATATGTCATGATAATACTAGGATATAATGAAGCGAAATCCAATCCCTTTACAGGTCTTCTACTTTCAATCCCTTTTTTAGGTAAAAATACGTACGCACCAGGATATTTTCCTTTTTCTATGTTTTTAGGAACTCTTGTATTTATTACCATATCTCGTTTGATAGCATATACTCTAAGAAGGTTCCATACCTTCATTCCATTTGTGCGATAGTATATGTCAAAAAGAGAAACATAAGCTATAGAGGCAACTTCTCTATAATCATTTATTATACTTTAGTTTACCAAAAGCTCTTAACAGCGCAGTGCATCTATAATACAGTATTGTGCTACTTTACGCATATTTCTTGCGGTTGTTGAGGAGGGGTTTTTTTTCACCTCTGAATAGATTTTCCACATTTTATCATATGGCATGTCGGCCTTACTGTCAAGACCATACTTTTGTAAGAAAAATTTAAGTGAACTTTTCTTTTCGACTTCAAAACGAGAGAAACGTTTTTTGAGGTATACTCGGACATCAATCAGTACGCAACCTGGCAGTTTAAGGAAGCTAGAAGTAAAATCATCTTCTGCACTAATTTTGATTTTAATTGGACCACCCATATATTCTTTCTCCTCTAGATCCTCTTCACCTTCCTCGAGAGCCTTAACAGGATACTTTTTCATAAAATCATTTTCAGATTTTGCTTCTATCTTTTCACAATATTTCCACTTTAGAATTTTTTCCTTTATTTCGAACTTTCCTGTCATTCGCTTTCACATCCATTCGAGTATGTTGAGATGATATGCTCTTTCCATAATAAAACACCAATCATAGTCTGAATCGTTAAATCCAACTAGGATGTCAGAGGTGAATGCTCGCCAGCAGCGAGCGAAAGCTTTTAGCAGATTTTCTTGGTTTCCACATATGATTGTGATGCATCCTGGATCTGGTTCTGTCTCAACATCGACAAGACATATTTTCTTTAGCAATTTTGGATCATCTTTCCAATGCAATGTCATGCCGATCATAAAGACATTGTGATTCATATCAAGGATTTTAGCAAATTCACCCAACTTTTGTGATTGGGTCTCTATATCCCACGTGAGGACAAGAGTACGATCTCGTAAGAGAGCTGAAATAGGGAATCGATCGCTTATTGTTGTAAAATTCTCTAGTGAACAGAAATCTTTTATAGATACATAGAATTCATGTGAACAGAGCGGGCTGGTCCCTTTGCCTTGCTTGTAAATATATTTGTTTATTGTAGACCACCCAGAGAGTTGAATACCATTCTCTCAGGCTACTTTACGGTGAAATAAGTATAAATCATCTGATGCAATTTCAAAGTTATTATCTTGAACAGCTTTAATAGCAGCTTTTCTACCGCCAGTACTGTTTATATAAATTCGCAAATATGACTTTTTTCTCATATGATAGCCACGAAAAGGAAATGCCTTAATATGCTCTATTGAAAATGTCTTCACACTACCAGATAAAATATCTTTTATTTTATTTCGCATTCATCAGAAGATTTGTCATCTGGCACAAGAATATCAAAGAATACCCAAATGTCTTTAAGAGTTACCAATGCCTTTTGGCCATTAATAAGGTGACCATAAAGACGTAATACATAGTGATACGTTTCATTTATCTTTTCAGTCGATCCTTCATTCTCAATAGCCATGAATGGAATATCTTGTCGTTTAGATAAAGCATTTTCAAGTATTAAAGTTAATCCCTCATCATTTCCCGTAACTATATCATCCAGAGTTGAAAGGCCTAACAAGTATTTTTCACTGGAATAGCGAATTACTTGGGCTTCCATTTTATCTTTTTCAGCCTCTGGATGAAAAAGTAGGGCAGAGGGCGTGTTGAGGAACTCTGAAAGCTCAGATTGGGACATGGTATTATATAACAAATATACAGTTTGAGAGAAAGTATATACTTCAGGAGAAAAAAGTTCAAAATGAAAATTAA
>CAJVPQ010002818.1:0-12632 GCA_910591825.1 Funneliformis caledonium
CAAGAATCGAAGAAGAACTTCATGAGAATGCACATATCGATTATGATCGTGTAGCTATTCAATGGAACCCTTCAGTTGCTCAATTATATGAGGATGCTTTAAAATATGAAACTGGTTCTGCAATTTCTTCATCTGGTGCATTGGTAACGGCTTCTGGTATGAAAACTGGCCGTTCCCCAAAAGATAAACGTATTGTCGAAGAACCCGGCTCATCCAATGATATTTGGGTTAGTATGAACTAAAATTTATATATATATATATTATTTTTTTTTTTTGACGTGAAAAAGACCAAAAAATTTAAACAATGTTTCAAATAATGATTTAATAGTGGGGACCTGTTAACACTAAATTGCCAGAACACGTTTTCCTCATCAATCGAGAACGTGCGGTTGATTACTTGAATACTCGTTCACGTATCTATGTTTTTGACGGTTTTGCCGGATGGGATCCAAAATATCGTATCAAGGTTCGTGTGGTTTCGGCTCGTGCCTACCACTCCTTGTTTATGCGAAATATGTTAATACGTCCCACCCCGGAGGAACTCGAAAATTATGGAACTCCCGATTTCACTATTTATAACGCTGGTGCTTTCCCGGCAAATCGTTACACAACTGGTATGACGTCTACCACTTCAGTTGCAATCAATTTTCACATGAACGAAATGGTAATTCTTGGAACCGAATACGCTGGTGAAATGAAAAAGGGAATGTAAGCAAACGAGAGATTTTTTTTTTTCTTTTTTCTTTTATCATTTATTTATTTATTTTAATATCCACCTTTTTTAATATTTAATTAGCTTCACCGTAATGCATTACTTGATGCCTATTAAGCACAAAGTTTTATCATTACATTCATCTGCAAATGAAGGTCCCGATGGGGATGTTTCAATTTTCTTTGGTCTTTCCGGTACCGGAAAGACTACACTTTCTGCTGATCCAAAACGTTTCTTAATTGGTGATGATGAACATTGCTGGTCAGATGATGGGATATTTAACATCGAAGGAGGTTGTTACGCGAAATGTATTAACTTATCTGCTGAAAGAGAACCTGAAATTTTCAATGCCATTCGTTTTGGTTCAGTCTTGGAAAATGTTGTTTATGATCAACATACCAGAATTGTCAATTATGATGATTCTTCTCTTACAGAGAATACTCGGTGTGCTTATCCAATTGAATTCATTCCAAATGCTAAAGTACCATGTATTTCATCAAGCCATCCAAAGAATATTATTTTACTGACATGTGACGCTTATGGAATTCTTCCACCAGTTTCAAAACTTTCTTCGTCACAAGCTATGTATCATTTTATTTCTGGTTATACCGCAAAAATTGCAGGTACTGAAGATGGAGTAACAGAACCAGAAGCTACATTCTCTGCATGTTTCGGACAACCCTTCCTCGTATTACATCCTTATCGATATGCCAAAATGTTGGCAGATAAAATGGAACATCATAAGGCTGATGCTTGGTTAATAAACACAGGATGGAATGGTGGAGCTTATGGTGTAGGAGAACGTATAAAGCTCAAATATTCTCGAGCTATTATTGATGCTATTCATTCTGGTGAATTGGCAAATTCAGAATATGAAAATTATGAAGTTTTTAACCTTAACATTCCAAAATCTTGTACCGGAGTACCATCAGAAATTTTACATCCTTCTAGAACTTGGAAGGGAACTCAAGAGGATTATGTTAAAACTAGAGACACATTAGCTAAAAGTTTTATTGAGAATTTCAAAATTTATCAAGAACAAACTGCTTCAGAAGTCGTTCATTCTGGTCCAATTCTTTCATAAATAACCTATATGTAGTAAATATTTTCTTTTTTTTTTTTTTTAAAAAAAAAAAATTCTTATAAGAATGGAAATTTAAACGTAATAATGTTTTTCATTAATTCATTAATTTAAATATATAACTTTTTTTGCTTTATAATAAATAAAATGAATTTTCTAACAAATGACATATGCGCAGATCGACAACCTGATTTCCTAATGTGATATAGTTCATGATTTATTTATAAGAATTAAAAATAAAAAAAAAAAATAAAAAAACTCAATATTTGAACACTCAATACGACTCGATTAATTTTGTCAGTAAAACAAAACAATGAGTCAAGTTAAACTTTACAATAATCCTTTAATTATCAGGAACATTGAATTTAAAGAATATGTCACAGAGAAAGAAGCTTTAAAGAAGGTCGATGAATTCAGGTTTAGTGATTCAGGGCAAACATTGTCCGATAGTAAGAAGAATAGTTTAAAAAGGATTGCAAATTATTTATCTACTCATCCAAATTTTGATGAGGTTTCTGACGATCACGTGCTTATAAGGGAAGGGTATCCCATGATTTTCACCAGTAACAATTATAGAAAGTTGAAATATGAAAAACCGGTTAAAAAAGCTGAAGGAACGGGCGAAAGTTCGATCGGGCATAATCAACTACTTAAAGGTGAAATCACTTCAGCTATGAGTGATCCACTCAAAAAAATTAATTCTTCAAAGCCAAAATCTAAAATACGTGACATTCTTATCGCTAAAGGTATAGATTATAAATCTAAAACATTTATTCAGGATGAAGATGGAAAAATGAAATTGGTAAATAAAGAAGAACAAGAGATATTCGAAGTGAATGAAAGTTTGAACGTTGAAGACGATTTGTTTATGGAAGGTGGATCGACAAAGAATAGGCTTAGGGGAATGGATACCATCAATAATAACAATGGATTTGGACAAAACAAGAGTGAATTGAATGATGATAACAGTTCCTTAAAGAACAAGAGATTTATGTTAAATCAAAATGATGGCATTAAAAAGAAATCTAAGAAGGCGAATAAATTGATTCAGAGCAACATCAAATCAAATAAAGTTGTAATTTCGCCACCAAATAAGAAGAAAAAGAAATCTAAATAGACATAGTATCATAGATTTTTTTTTTTTTTTAAAAAATTTTGTAATTTAAAGCCCAAGTATTTTTTTTATATTAAAGTTGGAAAAAATCATGTGAAAAATTAAATACATTCGACAAATTTATTGCGTAACATAAATTAGTCCGAGCGCACATTATTGTTGATCAAAAATTCAAATCGATTATTACTTTTCTTTTTTATATTTATTCGTCGTTATAGAAGTTATGGAATCAGTACAAAAGTTTTTCGGAAAAAAACCAACCCCGGATGAAATGGTAATACTTCAAAGTAATTATTAAAGTAATTCGGACGTCACAATAAACTTTCTCTATATTATTTACAAACTTCTAAATGATTTTTTGTGTTTATTTTGATACAAGGTAAAGAAATGGCAAAGAGAAATAAGAACTCAACAACGATCCTTAGATCGACAGATAAGAGATTTTGAAGAAGTAGAAAAAAAAACTACAACATTATTAAAACAAAACGTTAAAAAAAAAGATTTACCAGCTTGTAAATTATTTGCCAAGGAACTTGTTAGAACCAGACGACAAAAAACTAGATTATATACTAGTAAAGCACAATTGAATTCTATTCAATTACAACTTCAAACTCAATCAGGTAAGGTTCGTGAATTATAAGGGAGAATCGATTAAACATTATCTTAATAAAAAAATTTTAACATATTAAATAGCTACTCTAAAATTATCTGGATCATTAAAAAAAAGTACCGAAATAATGAAAATGGTTAATGGGTTAGCCAGGTTACCAGAATTATCAAAAGGTATGCAGGAATTATCAATGGAAATGACAAAGGTAATGACAGGTATTCAACAATAATTTATAACAACAATAAAAAAAATAAAATAAAATTAACAATAACATTCTTTATGATTAGGCTGGTATCATCGATGAAATGTTAGAAGATACATTTGAATTAATGGAAGATAGCGACATTGAAGAAGAGGCAGATGAAGAAGTCAATAAAATTTTATTTGAAGTTACAAATGGTATTAAATAATAATAATAATAATAATAATTTATTAAAATTTTATAAAAAAAGTTATAAACTAATTATTTTATTCTTTGAAGGATTACTTGGTGAAGCTAGTGTTGTTAATGTACCACTAGAGGTATGAATTTAATATAACAACTTTTTACTTAATAATTTTTTTTTTGTTTGTTTTAATTCAATTCGTTTCAATCCTCCATTTTTAACAGAATCCGGGATTAGAAGAAGAGGAGGAACCTGCCGCGGCATTGGATGAAATGCAAGCTAGATTACACGCATTAAAATCTTGATATATCATCTTTCATTTGCACACTTTTCTCATTCCATTAGGATATTCCTACTTTATACAGTTACTAATAACCAATATTTCATTATTTAAAACTTGTGGTATTTTATTGAATCAAAGTACTTTTTATTGTTTTAGACTCTGTTTATTTTTGTTTTTATTTTATTATTATTATTATTATTATAGTTTATAGTACATTAGAATGAATTAATACATTATAGGTAAGTTGGTAAAAATTTTTTTTTTTTTTTTTTTTTTAAATAGATAGATTAAAGGACGTAAAGGACAGAAACGCTAGGGTTTAATTTAAAAAGGAAGGAAAAGAAAGGACTGGACATCTCTAATATCTTTGATATTATTTTCTAAATCAATTTAATCATTAAAATTTTTCATAAAAAATTCTTAAATAATTTATAATTAAGTATTTTCTTTCCCCATTATACCTTTATCTATTAATAAGTATTACATCAAAACAACATACAGGAACTTTCTTCTAATCTAATTTAACATTTTTGTAAATTGTTTTAACAAATTTATTTGCTGCAAAATATCCAACAGTACCTATTTTATTTTAAATTATAATGATTATTAAGGGATTTATTATTATTTTTTTTTTTTAAAAAAAAATCTTATTCTACTTACCCAACATAACGAATAATCCAAAACATACTATAGCTATGTTTCCAAAATAAAATGATGTCTGAAAGAGACCGTACATTCTGATAAGATAATAGAAGATCGTTAAAAAAAAAAAAAAAAAAAATTTCAAAATGTCTAAAGGAATTAAAACTTACTTTGTTCTATTAACATAATAATATATAGAATATAAATAAACATATATTGCAGTAGATCCACAAGTCAAAAAGCTCATCCAATGCCTGTAAATAGTAAACGGAAAATTTTGAACGATTGTTCTAAATTCACAAATACATATATAATTAACATACCATCGATGATCCTCAGCATTAAGCAAAATATATGTGCTAACTATGGTAACACATGCTGTTACTATGAGGAGGATTATGAAAACAAATAACATAAATCCATAAACATAGTAAATCTTATATGCCCAAAATGACGAGAAAATAAAATAAATCTCGATGAAAATCGACGCAAAAGGAAGAATACCACCTAAAGCTACAACCATGAGCGGTTCTGCATACCTAATTTTTTGTTTAAAACACCAAAATAATAATAATAGTGATGATTATATTATTATTACTATATATCAAAATTAAATGATTTTATCTCTTGCAATAATAAATATTATATAAATATACCAAATTTTTTCAGGAATTGGTCTAGGAATAGGATTAACACGACAAGGAAAACTTGGGCGACTTGCCCAATTACGACAAAGAATTGTTCCAAGCAATGTTAATGGAAACACAAGGAACAACCAAATTGCAAACATTGCCAACTAAAATTATTTAAACTGTTAATAAAAGTAATAACTAATAACAATAATAATAGAATTGTTTTTTATAATACCATAATCGTGAAAGGGATGGCACGTGAACTAGAATAATACATGGCAATGGAATTAATTATTATAGTGATAATACTTAGAATTCCGGGCCATAAAGAAGCCGTAACTAGAACATTCTTTATCCAATGACGACCTATAATAATTATGTTAACATTCATTAATTGTTAAAAATTAAGCATAATAAATGTTCAATTTACCTCCGTACACGTAATAAGTGCTTGCGCTTGTATAACCAGCAACCACTGAAGTCAATGTATAAAAGAAGATTGAAGCCGTCAAAATAGTAGCGCGCCTAATAAGAAAAAAAAAGATTGTACTTTAATTATCGTTAAATTAATATCCATTAAATTTTTTGATTTCCCAATCCCAAATGATTATCATACAGCGGTTCAATCCAAATTGAATTTTTGGAGTCGATATTCACTCTGCGTATAAATTTCCAATTATTGTGTATAAAATTATAACAAGCGTTAACCATGCTAATTGGTGACCAGTTCCAACTAATGCTGAAAAGAGCAATAACGATCTTGGAGCACGAAAAACGTCACCGTGAACTTGTTTCCAACCATATTCATCACCCAAATCATGATCCTACACAAAAAAAATATTATAAATAATTATTAACATAGTATATATATATATATATATATAAACATTATATTAAGTACATTCATATATTAATTATTATTTTTCTCACTAAACAATAACCAGCTAGCATCTTATTGAATAAAGAAAATAAAATTTACCAAATCTCCAAGTAACTCTTCTTTATCATATCTAGCGTAGTCTTTTTTTAACATGCGAAGTAATATAATGCTGACAAAACCCGCTAAAAAAATAACCATGATAAACGAATTGAAAATAGAAAACCAATGAATCTATTTTAAATAAGAAATTATTAAGTTATCCCGACAAGTACAAGAAAAATCGTATATATTTTTTTAATTTCAGATACCTACGCAAAAAAAAATTAAATACCTTATGTTCAAAAAATTCAGTATCCAAAAGTTTATCGAATCTTGTATCAAACGAATCTTGAGTTTCAACCCATTTAACTGAATATGAAAATCGTGATGGGATATCCCTGGTCTCCCAATGCAATTTTATAGGACTTCCACTTTCAAGCTTCACTTGAACAATCTAATATAACATATTGAATTCATTATTTTATATTAATAGTTAGTTTTACAACATTGTAAGTTAAAATATGATACCTTGTCATCATTATAACTCATTTCAAATTCTCTATGCGTGTATAGAAACACATCACCCGAGACACTGTCTAATTCACCAACAAATCCTATAACAACAATAATGATTTATTATATCAGAAACGCTCTTAAATATATTTAAGTAAACACACTTTGAAATTACCCCATATTGGCAGGTCATCTATATGAAATTTTAAAGGATTCAAATTAGAATATAAAAATTGCGGTAAACCTCAAATAAATTTAACCAAATTTGTCGTATTACCAAGAAACATCTGATACCAATAATTATTAACAACAGCGTAACGGAAAAGATTTACATCTTTTGCTGTTAGTTCTTTCTCACAGATAGTTGCATTTTGTTCGTTTACTATAATAAAAAAAAGTCATTATTAATAACATAAATACATAAATACATAATATATATTTAGATTTATAAATAAACTATTCTATATAATAATTGGGAAATTATTCAAATTTTTATATTGATAAAGACATGCACCAGCTGAAATTGCTTGATAAATAGTTTTAACATCCTCTATGAATAGGACAATCGGTAATTTCTTTTTCCTACAATTTGTCTTCTTATTAAGAGATTCAATAAAAAACAATTGAAGACTCCTCTCTAATTTTACCAGATAATATTTTCACAAATTAAAAGGAAATAAAGACACTCACTAAGAAACTTCATACCAATCCCAGAATTCACCAGCTCCATACCTAAGAAAAATTAGAAAAGAAATATTTTATCACTAATAATCCATCATCAAATCTATTAATTTCTAAACATAAATTAGTCACGTTCCATACTCTGTGTAGTTTGCGTAATCCCATATAACATGTACGTACCCAATAATGCTTCGCCTAACGTTTCATGATGATGTTCTAAAAAAGGAATAACATAACATTAAAATAGAACATAAATACATCGGTTCTATAATAATAAATAAATTTATAATTACCAGCAACGTGAATTCCCTTACAGTATGGTAATTGAAAATACTCGTATGTTTCTTGTCGATTCGAGCGTGGACCTACAGTATTGACCCATATTACTACATCCTCACCGACTTCATACTATGTTTTGAGTATTAAAGTATAAATGAGTATATATACATATTGCTTTTTTTGTAGATCTTTAACATAAGTAAAGAAGCAACGTACCAAGTGGGAATGCTCATCTGCATCTACAAAAACCGTATATATTAACAGTAAAGCGATCCAAAATTTGTACCTATAAAGCATTTTAATAATTCGAGATTACGATCACTCAACAAGTCGGACTACACATCTACATAGACGAAAGTGTTTTAGCCAATCATAACTCATTGTACGCTATCATACAATAAAATATGATTGGTTGTTATCATACAGCACAGTCACCAACAAAATTTTACGCTCACATGATTTTTGCCAGCGTTATGGCATTAAGTGTGGCGTCGCAAATTTAAGTGTGGCATACACGGTGACAAATAATTCAAACCAAGTCGCTGAAATATAACAAATATTTTACTAATTTGTCACACACTCTCTACTTTTTCACCTTATTTGCAAACATTAATGGTGGTTGAATGAGGTCACGTGTGGTGAAAAGTGTCGGAAGATATAAAATAAGCGCGTAAAAAAACTCAAAAAAAAATTGACCATAATTTCTATAATTACCTTTCTAATAGTTAAGGCTGAAAAAATTAAGTTGACGAATTTTGATTCATTGACAAATAAAACAACCATAATGGAGAGCAGTCAACCAAATCATAAATATCAATTGAGATCCTCAGATCGTGGAAGGTGAGACTCAATTTAGTTTTCAATTTTTTTTTCTAAAAATAATCCTATTTAAAATTAATTAAAGCCCAAAGAAAAATGAAAAACCAAATGTTAGACGTCGGTTAACATCATGGAACAAATTAGAAGAAAAATACCCTGAAATTTTTAAATACAAGAAAGACAGCCGAGAAGAAGTACTTGAGTATTTGAAAGACCAAAATGATAATGATAACAAAAGCGTTATCTATATTAATTCTGAATCTTTGACAGTTAGAAAATTATATGATTTGTGTGATAAAGAGATATGGCTTTCTTCTGATCATATTAATGCCTATCTTTCTTATTTGAACAATAAATTCCCTCGTATATTTTCTCTTCCATCTTTTTTTTATACAAAGTTGACGGAAACTGGCAGATACGATTATTCTTCCGTTATACGTTGGACAAAACGAATAGAAATTTTCAAAAAGGAACTTATCTTTATTCCTATTAACTTGGACGAGTCTCACTGGATCTTGGCTGCAATTTTTATGAAGTTTCCACGTAGAATTGCAGTGTTGGATTCATTAGGAATATTGATGAATAAAAGTGCCGTCTCTATTGGGAAAAATCTCATAAAGTGGTTGAATGATGAATATCGCAATAAAGTTCAATCTGTAGATAATGATGATGAGTTTGAAGATTTTGAAGTAAATGATAAGGATCCATTTCGATTAGTTAAAGCTAATGATGATGATAAAAATTTTTTATTGGATATAGTTTTTCTAAATCAAACACCTCCACAGTCTGATGGATGTTCTTGTGGCGTATTCGTTTGCATGTTTGCAAGATTAATGGCAGAAGATATTAATAGAGATATCATTATAGAGATCGCTAAATCACAAGAAGCTAATATGAAATTTAGAAAGGTGATGTGTACAGAGTTATGGGATTATGCAAAGGAGGAAAAGGCGCAACTTGACAATGATTACATCGATGGAATTACTTCATATAATGTCTCCTTTTAATGATTAAGAAAATGAAGATTTATTTTATTTTGTATTTTTATTTTATTTTTTTTTTTTTTTTATATTTCCGTTTGATAATTATTTTTTAATGAAAGAATTTACATTTACCTTCACACCTATAATAAAATATATTGATGTATATGTTTTATTCATGTAATAATAGTTTATAATTAAAATATCATTGCAAAATTTTTATTTTATTTGTATATAGTGTATATGAAATCTAACATATTCCTAAAAGTTTTAAATTAAAATAATTTGAATTTTTAAATAATTAAAATACAATATTTTTAATCTTATAAATATCTTAAAAAATAATTATCAAAGGAACAAAATAATAATAATTTTAAAGATATTTTTTATAAAAATAATTGATATATATTATAATTATAAAATTAAAATTATCCTTAAACAGCTTAACATTTCATGTTCACCCTTATAATAATTTACATACATTCACTTTGAAATCCTTCATTTAATATCATCATAATATTTCAGTTTAATTTAAAAATATATTTAATAATATAAATTTTTTTTTTTTGTTTAATTGGATAATGTAAATAATAAGAATTATAAAAATACCATATATTTTCTGCAACTATATTTCTTATATTATTTATATCTAAAATATATTATAATTTATATATTATTTATATTTCTTATATCTTATATATTTTTAATAACTTTATATATTAATTTTTTTATAAATATAATAGTAATTATACAATAAAAAAACATTGATATAAAATAATACTAATTTGTTATTCAATCTAAATAAATGACTTTTATTAAAAAGTAATTATAAAATCAATCTTTTACTTAATATTAAATACTTATAATTAATAAGTAATCCAAAAATTAATTATAACAATTATAATTAATTATTATAAATATTTTTACCTTTTTTTAATTATTAAAAATTTTTTTACTTATTATATTTAAACTTTAATATATTGAATTTCTAGTTTAAGAATAAAAGTTCTATATATAGAAGGTATACAGTAAACTGAAATTTTTATATATTGAACTTTATAATAATAAAAAGTTTAATATTTCAAAAATTATGTAATTTTTTATATAATATTTACAGTATAAAAGATTGTTAAACTTTATAATATAAAAAAGTCTTTTTATTAAATCATTTCTAATAATTTTATTAAATATTATCTCATAATGTGATCATATAATTTATGTTATAATGATCATTAAAATTATCGATCAATATAGTGAATTTTACCATTTCACCTTCTCACATTTCTTTTTATTATCATTTTTCTACAAAAATTCCACTTTTTCACATTTTTTTATTGTTGCTTTGCTAAAAAGAAAATAGTTTCTTTGTAATATTTACTAACATTTTAATAATATTAAAATAAAACTACCTTTTATTTAATCTTTTATTAATAAATTTTTATTGATAACATTGGTATTTTTTTATAATTTATATTTACCTCACTTTTTTTTTGCATTTGATGATTAGATTTTCAGATTTTAATACAAAATAATGAATAAAAAAAATCTTAAAAATACATTTTCCCAATAAAAACTTATCTTCTCATGATAGAATATCAAAAAAAAAACTTTTATTATACCTGATATTGCCTTTAAGATGATATTTAAATTATGTGTTAGAATGTAGTTTAATGATTAAAATCATGTATATTTAATTTTTCTAGCTTATAAAAATCAGATTGGCTTGTATAGTAAATACAAGATAAATATTTTAATAAAAATAGAGACATATATAACTATTCTTCTATCTACTTAATATTTCCAATACATTGAATTTTAAGTAGAATTTTTACATGTTATAATATTTTATTTGAAGTAACCTTTAAATCTCAATTTGAAGCATTATGTATAAAATTTTTTAGATATTTTATCATATTTGAAAACATTATATCTAATTAAACATTGATAAGTTAAATTTATTATATTTCAAGTAAGAATCAATTTATGATTAGGGTGGTTAATATTAAGATTAGTTAAGATTAGTTAGGATTAGTTAGGATTAGTTAGGGTTAGTTAGGATTAGTTAGAGTTTATTAAGTTGATTAGAGTTAGGGTTAAGTTTAATATAGATTATTAATCATATAATCGATTCTTATTTAAGATTTTAATGCTGGTATTAAAGATGAACATAATATATTACATCATATAAAAATTATAAAGGAAATGAATATACTTAGAATGTTTCTATTAAATTTGTTGTATTATATAATTGTTTAAATTTTAATTACATTTGTAAAACTTATAATTTATATATATTTTTAATATTGCTAATAAAATAATATATTAATCACATAATCTATATACTATGCCATAATAGAATGATCTTTAAAATATTAATATAAAATGTAAAATATTCATATTATATTATTAATAAATGTTAAATATTCAAAAAAAAATAAAAAATTAGGAAAAATATATTTGTAATATCCTGTTACATGTTTTATTTGTAATACCCTTTTTTATTATTTTTAATAATAAATTATTTATTAAATATTTTATAAATAAGATTTTTAAATGCAAAATTTAATTTAGAAAACTTTTACTTAATATATTAAAGACAGTTTTATAAATAAAATTTTCAGTTACAAACAGTTTTTTGAAATTTTTTAAAAAAATTCTTATTTTCATTACACAACTGATCTATTGTTTTAATTTGCTAAATTATTGACATTACACTTGATCTTAAATTTTGATTGAATAAAATTTTAAGTATTACAAATAAAACATATAACAGGATATTACAATTAGATTTATCCAAAAAATTATATTATTAATTATTATAATCTTAAGTTATACATGATCTATTATATATTTAACCTATCTAATATCAATTGAACTCTACTATTTTTATTAAAATGAATAATTTGTTTTTTAAGATTATATAATAAATTTCTATTATTAAACTCTATAATAAAAGTATCAGATAGATTATTAAATAAAGA
>CAJVPQ010002819.1:0-12632 GCA_910591825.1 Funneliformis caledonium
TAGATATTTTTGTATTTTCTGTTTTATTATATGTACTTAGTATTTTATAAATTTAATAAAGATCATGCAAAACTGCCACACTTAAAAAAAAAAAAAAAAAAATACTGCTGTTAACTATAAAAACTCTTTCCTACTTCACTTAAATCCACTATGGGAAAAGTCACTCAAAAAAAAATTTAACAACAACCCAAAAACTCAACGCAACACTCGTAGTCGTCCTGACTCACCTGTTGACAAAAATTCTTTGGAACTACCTCAAAAGAAAACTGATACTGTTCTTAACTGTTCTGGTTCTACTGAAAATAATAATACTGACAACTCAAACATCGCTTCTAGCTCCCAAGGCAATATGGAAGTAGACCCTTCACTTGAAACTGTAAATGAAAGTACTTCAACCTTAGTTGTTTCCAAAACTACCAACACTATGGACGAGGACCAAGCACATGACCCCACTGAAAACTTAGTTTAAAAAAGTAGTTCTTCGCCTAACGTACTCTCGTTCGAACGTATTTGTGATGTCTCTTCTTTCTATATTTACTGCGTTTACGAAACTTTTCTCCCTGACAAATCTAATAAGAAAAAAATTAACCATGCTTGTGAAATGTTCAACAGCATTAACTTTTTGTCTTTCATTGGTACTTCTGTGAAGCAAGACCCTGCAAATAAAACACTTAAAATTGTCTGATTTGGTTTCTCTACGAGTTTAGATGCTAACAATACGCTCTGTGCCAAATTTCCCAATATGGCAAATTTGAAATTGATGTTATTTGAATATCCTATCTTATTTAGGTTCAACACTAATTTAGCGATCAAGGTTATAGAGATTTCCATTTCAACATCTGAAAGCATTATCCAATCAACATTCGCCAAATTTGGCAATATTCTAAGATGTTCCATGATTACTAAAAACTTGTAGCAACAAGCGACTATCTTCTTTGCAAAAGACACTGATATTATCATGTTCAAAGATATCAAAGGTCAATTTATTCTTAAAGACTTAGTCCAAGTACATCCCTGCTCTGCTACGATTGAGAAAATTCAATTTCGTTTAAAATTTGCATTCAAACTCACGAATTTGCCCAAAGACACCTCCGGATGTGAACTGGAACCTATTGCAAAAGCAGTTAACACAATGACATGGGTAATTCCTAAAGCTCACTCAAACTACTGAAATTTACAATACACCGTTCATTTTGAATCTGAAGAAGACTTGTTTGCTGCAGTTAATAGAGACCAAATCGTTTTAGACGACAAAAGATTCATTTAGACATAACCTGATACCAAACTGTGTGTTCATTATGCTGCGTCAGAACATGACTCTCGTTCATGTAAAAAGAAATATACTGCGTCACAGGATCGTCAAATCCAAAATCTATACCAGAGGTTTAAACCCGCCTAATTCAAAAATTATTCAGCTCCTCCTAAGCCTGTATGACCTACTTTCGTACATGACAAAGATGCTGTGTTTGATCCAAAAAATCCTAAATCCTTTGCAAACCATACTCGTCATAATATACCACCTCTGAACAAACCCCTTATCATTCCCGTTCACTCTAAGCTGTCTTCTAACAACACACACAACAATAACAATAACAAAAATAAAAATAATAATACATCATCTTTAAATAATTCGATTCATGCCAACAAATCCTGGTCAGATCAAGTTGAGGACAATTATCTTTCCCTACAATAACAACGTGATAACTAATCTGCATGAAAACCATCTGATATTACTAAAATAATGTTAAAATTAGATGCGCTTACAGAAACGCTTTTTAAAATACATACAGATTTCACTTTTACAGTCTGTCGTCTTGACACCATTGAACGATATTTAAACATCTTCACTCTCACCCTTGAGAAAGTTGCTGAATTAAACACTACTAATAAAGGAAAAGGCAAAGCCGATATGGAGACAGATGAATCTCAATATGAAGAGGATGTTGATACCTCTGAATCTAAAATTGTAAAATATAAAGAAAAATCCAATCGCTTGATCAAGAAAATGAGAAATTATGCCTAAATAATAAACAAAATATCAAAAAACTCAACTCTGCGCTCGAAGCAGTTGCTCAAATTCAAAAATTTGTGTATGGAACTACCAATGAATCACTTTATACATCTATTTCACAATTAAACAAACCAGGTGCAATATGGGTAAATGAGGATGGCACTAAATCAACCCATCCTGATTTCTTCTTTTAATCATCTTTATGCATATACAAAATAATCACACAAATATCAAACCTACCCCACTTTCTTTAAAATTGCAACCCATAATACTCGTTTATTACTTGATCCACATAAATAACAACTTTTAGTTGATCTCTATTCCATTAACCATTTAGATATTATTGCATTACAAGAAACTAATTTTACTACATCCCTTCAACATTTCTCTTTTAAATTCATTTGCAATAACAAATTTATACCCTTCTTTTTCACAGACCCTGATATTTGATGCTTAGGCTTTGGTATTGGATTTCTCATTAGAAAATACCTTGCTGATTATATTTTTCATCACTCATCCTTTTTTAATTGAATTTTTTGCCTTGATTTTTAATTCAAAAACAAAAATAAACTTTGTATTATTAACGTTTACTTATCATGTTCTGATGAACTCCTTCATTTAAAAACTATTTGACAGATGCGTACTCTCATAGATGAAGCTATGAAAACTAACTTTTACATCATTATTTTAGGGACTTTAATACTGACCTATCGAGATCTCATAACCCTTCACACTCAGTACGCTTTATGGAACATGTTGCAAATAGCAATTTTATTAACACTTACGACTTTGTCAAATCAACTAGAAATGTTAATGATCTTCATACATATATCTGTAACTCCTCGTGTTTAACGATTGATCACATTTTATTGCTCTATCTTTAATTTCTAATTTTCATGACCATCAAATTATTTCAGTAGATAATTTGTTGTCAGATCATTGTATCGTTTCTGCTTCGTTAGCTCTAGTTTCCATTAATCTAAGTTTTAACAATGTTCTGATAATGAAAAAACTTGTTTTTTCATATCATGATATGACCGACGATGATTAGTCTACATTTGCTAATGCTGTAGACGCTTATTGCAAAAAGCCATGACTAGCTTTCGCAGATTTGAACAACATTTCCAATATTCATAAAATCAACTTTATATGGGATCTTCTTCAAAAAGTCATTATAGATGCAGCACTAAAATGTATACCAAACAAACATACCTCTCATCATACTCATGACCTTTGTCTGAAATTGCTCAAATTAGTTTACAAATGCATCAAACTACTTTTACACAAATTGGAGTGAGTTTCCAAATCATGTCTAGTAGACGGTTATTTTAACAACAGATAGATACTTTATTTGATAAAGCCTCGCTATTCTCAATGGAATATGATTACCCCTTACCTATATCAGACACCTATACACTGAACTTCATATCAAGAATGATACCTCTTATTAAAGATCTTAAAAAGATTTTAATAGCCACTGCAAAAATACAAGAATTAGAATATAAATTAAAATCTATACAGGAAGCAATGATCGCAGATATGAAAATTTACTACCAATCAATCAGCCATGTTTGACTCTCTCCTTGATCGCCCTCATATAACTATTCTCTTAGATCGTTGTATTAATAATAATAGTCCGTCCAAAAAACTACTTACAGACCCTATAGATATAAAAAGAGAAACAGCTTGACATTTTCAACAAGTTGTTAGATCTAGATACTCCAATCCACTGATTTCAGATTTATGGAAAGAGGAATATGCATTTCTAAATAACATCAATCCCAACATCTATGATCCTCTCATGCAACCTCCTATTGAAGAAGAATGGTCTGATATTCTTAGATCATTACCTATTGGCAAAGCTCCTGACCCTTCTAAAATATCAAATAAAATGTTGAAACATCTTGGTCTTTTTGCGTTTAAATGTTTCTGAAAGATTGCTTCTAGTTATCTTTTGCATAACTTAACTCTCCATAGATAGAACCTGGTTTTCATATATCCAATTCTGAAACCAAAACCATGGGAATTCAATCTCAATCATACTAGACTGATCACATTGCTAGAATATCCTAGAAAAGCTCTCATTAAACTCATCAATAGTCAACTTCTCACTATTTTAGTTAAACATAATATTCTTAAAGGTAATAACTTTGCTGATCTCCCCTTCAGAAACACATTCGAACCAATTAATATTCTTAATAACATTAAATATAATACGTCATTTAACCACAATAACCTTTAAATCTTATTTCAGACATGTCGAAAGCATATGACAGAGTCAATCTTGGAATGTTAATTAAAGTGCTAACTAGACTACATCTTTTTATGACCTTTGTTCACTTCATAATTTCAATCTTCACCTTTCGATTTAATCAAATATTTACTGTGCATAGTAATACTGATGCCTACTATGTCCTTTCAGGTATCGACCAAAGTGAAATTATCTCCCCAATATTATGATGCATATATTACGACCCACTGTTATGCAAAATTTAAAATTCCTTTTTAGGATATACTCAAAAAGTCAATTGGAGAAAAGACCTTACCAAAAATTTCACAACTCAGTTCACAAATCATGTTCCTGTGCTCGCTTATATGGACGATACCCTCTGGATGGTGAATTCTAGAACAGATTTTTAAAATATAATGACTATTGCGGACTCATTCTTCATCCTTAATAGTATTCAAGTAAATTAGAACAAATCAGTTTTGCTAACAAATATTAAGGATACCAGTGTTGTCAACTTTACATTTAATGACAAGGATATATGGCTAACACTACCCTCATACAAAGATTCCATTCGCTATCTTAGCGTTTGGATATCACTATTTAATAACGTCTCATATATCAAAAATCAAGTTTCAACAGAATTCAAAAAAGTCAAAAATGTGCTAGATAAGAAACAGCTTACAGCCAAACAAATCATTACAGTTTTTAATTCTGTAATCATCCTGCGAATTATTTATAAAACTAAACTGACCTTTTTACCTGCGAACTTTTGCAACGTTATAATGGTCTCGTTTTGAGCCTTTTTCAAAAATAAACTCTGTCTCACAAAATCCTTACCTACTCTATTATCTACTCAACTTTTGGATATAATTTGGTTCACCTTTATGACAAGCAAATGTTAGCCAAATCTTCTGATTTTCTCAAAATGATAAATGATATCGCTCTGCTAGGCCATACTGCTAGATTGAGAATCATGCAACTTCAACTTTTAGAATGGCTATATCTATCACCTGTTACCAATTGACCTTACGATAATCTCTTGATCTTTAAAGACTGGTAATCTTCCTTTCTATCAGCTGCAAAACTGAACAGATTTACTTTTGGAAAATATTTAGACGAATACTTTGATCTCACTCAAATCATAAGCGGTTCTACACCTATTTCATCAATTCTACCCACAAATATTTACAGAAAGTCTATCAAGCATATTCGCATTCTATCAATTATGTTTGTGGATCAACTCACTTCTATGGATGGACGCCATCTCTTTACATCTTTTAATATCAATTGGCTTCTTAATACTAACATATCACGTGCAAGTTGGTTTCTGACTCTAGAATCTTAACTCTTTTCTAACACCGCAACTAGAAATATAATACCCGTATGTCAACCTCACTCCTCGATATGTGACCTTCTTCTGAGCACTATTCAATTAAAAGAGGATAACAATAATAATCCCACTTTTGTAATTATTTAGTCTAACCAATTTATGATTTACATAATTGGAAAAGTCAAAGCTATTGAGAGCGACACAATTTATACTCAACATTACGTATCCGCACATAACGCAGATTTCAGAGTAGACATCAACCTATGCATCAGATGTAGTCTTTTTGATCTAACAGCAATCGTTACTACTGTTCATAAAAACATTCACAATTTTTGTGCAATGAAACTCCCACTCCAATTCTGTACAGAAATCAAAATCTGATATATCCGATACATAAGATAGAAATGCAGTTTTTCTGATCTTATGTTAAGAGAGGTTGCACTATCTAAATTGACCAACCCATATCGATACCCAACCAGACCCTTACCTGATTTAAATGTTCTACCTTTTGATGATTTTTCAATAAACTTACTTAACACTATAAAATCTAACTTTGTTTCTACTTCTTCTCTTCAATTTTATACAGACAGTTCTTTAATATCTTTAGGCTTTTCGAACATTCATTTGGGTATTGCGTGATTACAAACTAATTCAAATTGGCCAGCACTGTTTTTTAATGCCACTCTTTTTTCACAAAATTTCTCTTTTACTCTTGCAGAAATTGTCACTATTTTAGCTACGATCTATGCTTCACCCCCAACTCTGATGTTGAAATTTGCACTGACTCACAAGCTGCTATCTCCTCTTTTTATAAACTGTCTTTTCTCTTCTGTAATTCATTATCCATTAACCCCACCTTCAAAATTCCATATTTTCACATTTGGTTAATGTTATTTAGTATACTAGCTCAAAACAACATCTCTGTTTCATTTACCAAAGTAAAAGCTCACAATGAGGATCTAATAACACAGTCAAAAAACTCGCTAAGCAACTCCTAGCTCACCAATTATCCACCAACAAAAATCATCTAGGTCCAGGCTACTATCTTTACCACCATTCAATTCCAATTATAGTTCCACATCATCTTTTCATCAAAAACAAAAAATAAGCTATTTGGACTGAGTCCTTACTGTTACTATCACATCTAAGCCTATATCATGATAAGTCTATCGATTAGCTTCTTCTTTTCAAAATTCCTTTTTAGGATGCTTCAAAAAGAAATTTAAAATCAAAATGTTGCTTCAAATGCTTCCTACTTTGAAAGTTGTATATACTCGCATCCCAGATACATATACATCAGCATGATGCTTCCATTATCACTCTCATACTGAAGACTTTGAATATCTTTAACTGTGTCCAAAAAATAATCCAATCCTTCAGGATATTGTTGTTATACACAAAACAACATTTCTTACCCACCTTAAAGATCTGAATTCTTTAAAAGATGATTCAATAATACAAAAAATATCATTAGATAATATCTGGACTCCTTTACCTATCATAGCTAACTTTGGTTCCTTGACTTACTTAAAGAATAATACCCTTATCTCTGTCTAATAAGGTTACTGCTTGTATTTATGAAAGATTTATCGTATGGTCTCCTATTCTTTCTATATCATGATATTTCTACTTCTTATTATGAGATGTGAAAAAATAGAAATGCTGCGCTTAATGAATGAAAAATTGCAAATAACATTAAAGAAGACTACACTATCCCTTGGATCTCCTCAGGTTTTTCACACTCTCCTCAACTTCAAACCTCACCTCTTTTATAGCAACTACCACCTATGGCTCCCATTGATTAAATTTTTAGAATAGCAGTAATTACGCCTTCCCTTCCAAACGTTTAATAGCTGTACAATAGTTTAGTCTTGTTAAGTTTTCTTTTCTTTTCTTTTCTATTTATAGTTTTAGTTTAGTAAAGTGCAAGGTTAGTATTAATAAAGTAGTTTAGTTTAAATTAATTTATAGATATTTTTGTATTTTCTATTTTATTATATGTACTTAGTATTATATAAGATCATGTAAAACTGCCGTACTTCAAAAAAAAAAAAATACTGCTGCTAGCTATAATGATAACGATAATTGGCAAAGCATCCAGCCCATCCAAGATCTCAAATGAAATGCTCAAATACTTAGGCCCCTTAGCTAAGAAGGTTTTCTGACAATTAATATATAGTTGTATGTCAATCTCATCACTTCCGCATTGATAGAATCTGGGATATGTTTATCCAATTCCAAAACTTAAACCTTAGAAATTCAACCTTAACAATACAAGACCGATTACCTTATTGGAATGCAAGAAAATCCCTTATCAAACTTATTAATACACGACTTTTAACTGTTTTAGTTCAACATAATATTCTCAAAGGATATAATTTTGCAGGACTTCCCTTCCGTTCTACTTTTGAACCTCTGCATATCCTTGATAACATAAAAAATAACATCCTTTTCAATAAAAAAGAATTGTGGATTCTTCTACAAGACATGTCAAAAAGCCTATGACTAAGTCAATATTTTTATGCTGATTAAAGCTTTAGAATATTTAAAGTTCCTCAAAGAATTTATTTACTTCATTTTAAATATGTTCTTGTGTAAAAAAAACTAAGTCTTTACATCTTTTTGGGACTATAGACACATATGATATATTCTCTGGCATTGATTAAGGTGAAATTATTTCATCACTACTATAGTGTATTTATTACGACCCCTCTTATGCAAAATGCAGAATTCTGATCTTGATTATACTATGTCAACGAAATGGAAACTGAACGTGCACTTCAATTCATTTAATGAATTATCATGCAAGACAGCCATATTAGCATACATGGATGACACGCTGTGGATCACTGAATCCAAATCAGAACTTAACAAAATTATTGATATCACTAACAGCTTTTATAACCTTAATAACATCAAAGTAAACTGGTTTAAATCAGACCTGTTAACAAATACCAATGAGATTCATACCCTTCAAACACAAGTAAATGGCTCTATACACACAATTAGCTATCATGTCTATCAAAAGACTAACAGATAAGCAATTCATATATACGTTCAATATTGTCACTATACCTCGTATCGAATACTGCATACAACTGTTTCACTTATCAAAACCAATGGCAAATCGTATTATACGACCTTCAGAGCTCTACTAAAGAAAAAGCTCCATTTATCACGAGATATGCCTTCTTGTTTCCTTCACTCAAAACTCTTCTACAAAGTAACACACCTTTACCACAGGCATATACAAGCCCTTAATGATATCTTACTGACTTCTCTAAATGATACTGATTTATTAGACCTATCCACCCGTATCTGACTGCTACAACTGCAAGTTAAAGAATAGTTATTTGCTTTACCATTAGTTAAATGGCTTTACAAACACTCAAAATATTTCAACAACTGGATCTCAGCACTTTTATGTGATCTTAAATGTTTTAATATCAACCTGTCTCTCCAGAAAAATTTACTTACAAAATACAAGGTGGATCTACTACTATATGGTCAATTATCCCACAAGCTATAGAAAAGCAGCTCCCTCTTATCCAAATACTTTTTAATATTTGTGAAACAATTAATTAGCAAAGATAGAAAGTCATTGTATATCACCAAGGATCTAAGATATCTTTTATCAATCCCTAAAAAAGGATCATCCCAAAATAGTACCTTAAGGCTAAGAGCGCTCTCAATATTGACGAATTCAACTTTTTGTCAGTAATTACAACATATTGACATAGCATTGCTTATGGATTTCTGATGATATTTCATAATATAAAATAACAGTCCATTCATTTGTCATATATTAGGATCTCAATGCTAACACAAAGTAGTAGGTCATATTTTGAAGATAGCAGGCAGTTTTGCTGAAGTTATCTATCGCATGTATACTTCTTTTACTGAGATATCTCTGCATCAATATAACGGATATTCACTTAACAGGCTCATGCTATTTAAGAGTAACTCTCCTAATCTTAAAAAATACAATTGCATAGTAACTACGTCTCTTAGCTTCTATGTGAAAATCATGTTCAAGGATACCTGAAAGCAACACGTTTGCGTATGGTCATTAATACTAATGAAGGATATTGCATTCTACATGTTTAACCGTTCATATAATAGTTTTTCCTAGTTAATCCTAATTGATTTTTACCACCCTGCATCTTCTTCATTAATATCAAAATTTATTATGTTACCACATAATCAAGACCTACTAACTCTCTCACAACAATTTTCTGCTACTTCACATTTAGAATTTTATACAAACGGTTCTCTCTCTAGTCTAAGTAGTCTTACCATAAGAATGGGTATGACTTGGCTCTAAACGAATCCATGTTCACCTATAGCCTCCTTTTCAATAGCACTAGTTGCTACCTTTCTTCATCTTCAGTTGTGAAATTAGCAGCAATTTTCATTGCCATTATTGTTGCTTTACAGAATTGTCATATCACTATCATGATAGATTCATAAGTTGTGATCAGGAAATTCTACAATTTTAAAAAAATATTGAGTCTTTCTCCAACCACCAGACCCTGTTCAAGATTAATAATTTTTCATTTTGAATGAGCCTATTTGAGGTCATCAAAACACAACATTTTAACATATGCCTTTATAAAGTTAAAGCACATTCAGGAGATACATTAAATAACAAAGTTGATCAACTAGCAAAGAACTCGCACAGCACAACTGTGCTAATATTTAACCTCTCAAACATTGAGCATTATTACTACAGATATAATTATTTGAAAATTTTAATTCCCATATGACTATTTATGAAAAATATTACGCAATCCATAGTTTATGATAAACTACAATACCTTCATGTAATTGGAATATACTAGCATTTGAACATAAACTAGAATGCAACCTTCTTTTATATTAATGATAATATTGCAACAGCATACATATCTTACGAAACCTTGACAGTTCGAAAGAAAAAACTCTAAAGATTCTTAAAGATGCTCATCACCATAGAAATATTAAAAGAAAGATACTCTGATATCTTTGATTCATCATGGCTATGCGTCAAATGTGAATGCACTGATAAAACATTCTTCATATTTGGAAATGTTCAGTTATTTGAATGTAGATGAAAAATATCATCTGTGACTTATAGTTAGTTCTACAAGAACTAATTCAGGATAGTAGCTCAATCATGAAACTGTTCAACTTACCAATATAGTATATGTTTACAGAATGCTCCCCCTATTTACCCACTCTCATTAAAGAATTGATCCCTCAAACACTGTACAATTTGTTTATAATATTATAGAATCAAAGAACCTCGATGTTCACAACAAGTTGTGTTTAAATAATCGCATAATATCAATCTAAAAATCAAAAAAAACAATATCACTGTAACAGAATATAATATTACAAGCTTCACTCCTCTCCCAAACATTAATGACTCAATTAACAAAATGGTCTAATATGAATCCCACTAGTTAAATGTTTGGTATCATAGTGACCAAACCTTTCTCATTCAGTTAGTTACTAAAAAATGATATTTTTAACTTAGGTTAGGAATAGATTCTGGAAAAGTGCAGGGTCAGTCTTAATTTAATTTTATTTAAATAGAGATTTTTATATTTTCTTAAATTTGTATATTTTAACTCTGTTACATATGCTTTGAATTTAATAAAGATAATGCAAAACTACCGTATTTTTAAAAAAAAAAAAATACCGATAACGATAACGATAACGATAATGTAGTATCTTATTTTACTATATAGATATTAAAACTTTCTTCTATTTTTATTTAAATGTATTTTAATTATTTTCTTATATTATTTTAATTTGCTTATTTTATATTTAATATTATTATGCATCACCTAAAATTTGCAGCATTTAATATTAAAAATACCTGTCTTATATGATAAAATATGTAAATAAATATAATTTTATTCACTTTTTTAAAATATACTAAAAAGATATAATATATTTTATTATTTTAAAGATATTATATTAAGTTACTATTATAAATTTAATTATTAAAATAAACAATAATTAAATTTTTTGAAAAAATATGTTATTTTTTATTAAGAATATTAATATATACTAAAAAATTTTATTTCATATTTATTCTAGATACTGAAAGTCAAATATATTTTAAAATTAAGATTAATTTTGATAATTTTGATAAATTATTAATCTTATTTTTTTAATAACTTTTAAATCAAATATATTATCTTTAAACTTCTTTACTAAATTACTATTTTTATATAATTTGATTTGTTATTTTTAAATTTTTGAATTCTAAATATAAATTATTATTATATTATTATTATTAAATACAAACAAAATACATTAAAGCATTAAATTTCTTAAATAAAGGTAATGTTAAATGATTATTAATATATTTTTTTAATTTTTAATTTTCAAATAGCTATATTTTTATTTAATAAAAAAATTATATGATTATAATATATAAATGCTTTGTAATAAAAAAAAGAGAAAATATTAAAAAATTTTTTTGGTTGTTTTTTCTTTGTTTACTGCAAAACATTTATATATTGATTTAAAAAAAATAAATTTAAACTAAGAATTTTAATAAATTTTTATAGTAAAGAAATAATATAATTAAATATTAAATTATAATTATTAATTATAATGATATTATTTATTAAAATTTTGATTTAAAAAAAAGAATTTGAAATAGAAAAAGATTAAAACTTTTATCTTATACCTATATAGTATGAGTAATAAGTATAATTATAATAAATATAAAGTAACTATATTTTTAAAATTTTATTTGTTATTATTGAAAATTTATATAAAAAAAACTATTTTATTTAATTTATTAAAAAAAATTGATATTTTATAATCAAAATTTATCAATTATCTAATTTTTAATTTATATATTATATACAGTCACACTTCGATATAATGAAGTTACTGATCCAGCCGATCAGGACTTCATTATAAGAATTTTCATTAATGCTATAACGAATTATGCGGTATGTATAACGAATAATTCATTATAGTGTTAACAAATTATTCGTTATAGTAGATGATTACTGATTTCATTACACAAATATAATTTTACTATTTCCAGAAATATT
>CAJVPQ010002820.1:0-12622 GCA_910591825.1 Funneliformis caledonium
TTTTTTTTTAACAATTATATATTTAAATAAAATTTCTTTGCATTTTAAAATATTGGATGGCTTTAGACCATTCGCATTATAATAAAAAATAAAATTATTTACATAAAAAAATGTCATTTTTTTTGAAATAAAAAATCTACTGATCATCTAATTTCTAAATTATATATGATATAAATTTATAATTTTATATATGATTAATATTAGTATTGAACTTAATTTTAGAAAAATTTTAACAAATATTATTACTTGATTTTAGAAAATATTAGCAGTCAGATACTTATGACCGATACTATAGATTAATAAGGGGACTTTTTATTATTAATATATGCAAAAGCTTGAGTATATACAGGAAGTTTTGAGAATAAATTATATAGTGTAATGTTCTAATAATACTACGCATTTATAGGATCTGGATTCTCAGATGAAAAATTGAGAAATATTAGTATATACAGTCATCCCTCTCTATAGTCACCACTGTACAATCACATCATATAAATCCTTCATTATAAGTACACATTTCATAAGAACCAATACCTATTAATGCTATATAAAAAAACTTCTTTATAATCACAGTATTTTTATAATCACACTCTTTCAGAACTAACACTTAGTAAGAACATATAAAAATCCCTCTATATAGTAACTTTTTATTATAATCATACTTTTTATTTTAGTCCTAAGGGTATGACTATAAAGGGGACGACTGTAAACATAATTTCATACTAGATATTAACATGTAAATATATTGCACTTAATGTGTTTTAACTTTATTGATTGTAATTAAAAAAATACATATTTTGTTTATATTGCAAAATAATATCTTTTGCTATTGACCTACCATCACATGATTATGATTACAAACTTGAATTTATTACTTAAAGAGTTACAGCTAAGACAATATTCCAACTTATCTTGAGATAATAACTTTGCTAATTTAGGATCATATGGAAGCTGATTTCCATTTCTACAGTACTATTTGCCATGTAATCTATAATTCACATATTTTTTATTGCAAATAGGATATGGTGAGCTCTACGGCTGAGCAGATACAAAATTATAATTATCAATCCTTCTAAAACTATTTCAGAATTTCAAGTATATGAAATGCTTTAATACAAATTTGATAATTAACTCTGGATCAGATCTAACTTCAAAGGTGATAGGCTCTTTTTTTCACATTGCGTAGAAAAAGATAAATCAGATACTTTATTTTCTAGCTTCAAATTTATAAGAAGGTGATCTTCTGATAATTGCCATAGCTCAAGTTCTATTTCTCTTTTATATTTTTTGTATAAGCTGAAACAGATTTTATCCGTCAAAACGCTTGGTAACCCACTTAATTTAGTATGCCAATCCAGATATTTGAGAGTTAATATTTTATCAGACTTGATCATGTTTCTTTTTATACAATCACAAATCAATTTAAATTAGGTAATAGTTAATATAAATTAGCCCTAAAAAATATCACAATAAAGCGTAAGCAAATATAGGTTATGCAATGTACTTCTGGCCAAAGTGATCAGACTATGCAATTATCTTAATTTTACGTTATTCGCATTTAATAAAATAAGATCCAGCTTTATATCTACCTTCTAAACTTTCTTTCTCATCATGCTCTAACTCACATAATGGTCATATTTTCTCATTGGTAATTCTATAATAATTGAAATTTTCACTACTAAATTCTCTATATAAATCGGGATATTGATCTAATATCTTGTTGTGAAAATAGATGCGGTCATAGATTGGCTTAGATTAGGATGCAAATAATACATTTGCTGATGTACTTACTCCTAAGAGATTCACTTGTATATCAGTTTTATTGGTTTTCAAAGTTATGTGTCCATTCTAATTTGGAATGGAGTCTTTATAACTTATATAATCTATATTAGTAGTTTTTTAGGAAAATCATTTATAATATCTTGGATCTGATTATTATATAAATTTGTGATAACACTTGCACTACAGCTAATTATTTGGATTCAACTTCTTCTTATCCCATCAAATAATATATAGATTTTTTTAACTCTGAAAGTTATTTTACGTAAGTTTACATTAGTAATGTCAGGAAGAAGGGGTTTGATTTCACTTTATACCAATGTTCTTGCTAATTTATAATCAACATCATTCTTAGACTTAATATTCCTGATTCGATCCTCATATGCTTTATAGTAACAATACTAGCATAAAATCCCCTTACGTCTAAGCTTTATTGCTACTCTAAGTAAATTAACTATATTTTATGCTGTAATTTCATTAGATCCTATCAGAATTACTTCTAAAGAGAGTTCAGAAATCTGAATGTCAAATGCCTTATTAATCTTACCATCACTAACTTTAGTAAAGGATAGCTTTCGCTTCAAATCTTGCTCTACTTTTTGATTATAAAGAATTTTTTAATACTCTGTTTCTGTATTCTCAGAAGCCAGAACTTATTTGTTCACTATAGCAATTTTACTGGCGATGTCCTAGCAAATGATTTGTTACTAGAGGTAACTGACTTACAGGTTAGAATTGATTCTTTGACTACCTGTTCTGAGATAGTTATAAGTTCAGCACTAGTTATGGAGAGGTCCTCCTCACAGTGAATCAAGTTTGAAGTAACAGAGAATAAGTCTTTAGCAATCATCTTATCCTAAACCTTCTTTTCTCGTCTACTTTTTCTAATTTTATCACTTTTACCTCTCTTAATGAATCAATAGATTGTGCGTTTGACATGATTGATAACACTTATTTAGTATACTAAATATTCAAATTAAATAATAAAAGATCATATGTTCATTTAAATTTGAAATACAGATCACTTTTGTTAAGAAAAAAAAATTATTTTTATATGCAAAAATAAAATACAAAGGTCTGAACTAAGCCTATAATACATATTATTTTTTGATAATTTTTTTTAATTCTAGCCCTCTTACTAGCTGGAGAACTATCTACATCAATATGATCTTTTAATAATTTTATAATAATATCAATCACTTTTTTTATATTATTACGAAGTAATTCAGAATTTTTTTTGATGGCTGACTTTGTGAGATTAATCTAGTATTCCACTGCCACTTGTATAGTAAATACTATCCAGAATATATATTATAAAATGTCACTCTATACCTGTAATCACAATACTATAAATATAATCAAAATAGTCACTATCTGGATTGATAATCAATATTCTGTATCAAAATTGAATATATGCTAACCAGAAATAAACACAATCATGACAAAAAATACTAATAATAATTCTGATCAAATCAATGCTTAATTATATGGTAAGCTTTTATATAAGAAGAAAGATATAATAGCTATTCAGAAAAAACTTAGTATATTCTTAGACTGGAGAAAAAGACCTATTGAGAGTAGAAATCAAATAGCATTGAATTAAAGCAAAAAAGGAAAACACTTGAAGATTCGTTTAGGCTGTTATTTAATTTAGTAGGAAAATTAATAGATATACAGGAAGATCTCGATATGAATTGCCACCCTATTCTTACTATATTATATAATAATATACATGATCTTAAGGAAGAAACATATGGGAAAAGGCCAATTGGAATATTATATCATTTGCTTTTATATTTGAAAGAGGATATAAGCATGATTCAGAATGTTTTTGGTATTGTCAGTCATTCTAATCAGGAAATAAGTAGATTAGAAGAAGCCAATAAGAATGTAAGAGCATATCTTCAAAACTTCTGATGGTTCCTTACCTTTAGTGCCTTTAGCAGAAAATGGTTTAGGTGTATTAATACAAAAATTCATCTATAGGAAGTGAAATGTTTTATTTTACTGAAAATTAACTACTATTATTTTAATTGTATAAAAATTCAGCTAGTATTTGTGTCTAGAACAGATTAGCTAATCTATATTTTTTTTGTCACATAGGAGTACATGTAAGGCTCAGCAAAAAATCTTCCAAGCTGATGATTACCACTTCAGATTAGTTAGATCGATAGAGTACAACTATTCTACTTGATCAGCTAGTAATCTCTAAAAAAAATATTGCGAAAAGTTTTTTTTATATGCGTCTAATAATAAATCTGCTAAAGATAATCAAAAAATGTGATATCTTTCGAGCTAAAAATCAGCACTTTGATTCAGTTTTAAAGCCAGAAGATTCTAAATCAGAACAGTAAACTTCATCAAAATTTTCGATATGAATATTTAGATTTAGCTGGTCTATAGCTTTTTTGCTAATATTTTCACATCCTTTCAAATCTAGAAATTTTAAATTGAGACATGAGCAAGCAATTTCTTTGATAGTCATACTGATAATATTACAGTGACTAAAGTAAAGATATTAGAGCTTTGAACAGGAGTGTATAACATTACAAATTAATAGTTCACTAACAAAATTACAGTAACTTAGATCAAGATATTCTAATTTATGATAAGTATGAGCTAGCGCTTTAGTAACCTTATCAGTGATATCATTATCATCAATTTCTAAATGTCTTAAATTCAGAAATTCTTTAATAATAGCTATAATCAATTCATTATTCCACAAAGCTATAGCCTCACTAAAGTTAAGATACTCTATTTTGAAGCGTCTTCATATTAAAGTACTAGCATCATAAACATCTCTCTTACTATATGCAATATCAAAATTTTGTAAATTTGGACATGAGTTTAAAATGCAATTTATAGATTTATTTGATCTGACATACTTCAGCAAAATGAAACACTTGTATATCATGACAATTTTCTGCAATTTCAAATAAAAATTTATTGGTAATATTTCTACAGTAAGAAATATTTAGATGTTCTAATTTACAGTATGATTGTACAATCGCATATAAGCCTTTATCAGTTATTGCTTAAGCATTCTACAAATTGAGAAATCTTAAATTAGGATATGATTCCACTATTATAAATAGTGATCTATCTTCAAAACCTATACTATTTTGAAATTTAAATGATTATATTCAGAAATATATTTATAATACTTTTTATTTTTTATCCAAAAGTGAATAGTAATAAGTAATTTCTAGATAGGTTAGATTGAAAAATAAGCTGACTTATGCTTTCCATTCATTATTTTTATAAATCTTTTGCATCTAGTATGGTTTCTTACACAATAATTATAATTTTCTGGAAAATGATGTTCATAACTCAGGTCATATCCTTTAGCTTAACATGTTTTCATAAAATAAGAGCACCGCACTTATACCAAAGCTGGCAAATAAATAAAGTAGGATATAGTGACTTATCTACTGCTAGAAAATATAGAATCCGCTCTAATAGTTTCAGTAAATTTATAACATACAAATGCTTTATAAATAATATATACTATATCTTTAAACAAAAAATAAAATTATACATATTGAAGATCACTACTCTAGACTAAGTCTTTCCACTATTTCATCTAATGCAAGTGATTATAAACCATCCATAAGAACTTTAAATATATTTTCAGGTAATATTCCTTTGAGAAATAGTCATTTGAGCTATTTCTCATAGTAGCCAATACTTTTATTATACTCTTTAATTTTGAATAAAAGTCTTTTACTATATCATTGCCTTAAACTAATGATCCAGTCTGAAAATCAAAAAGAGTCTTTCTTTTAGATCATTCAAGATCTATTTTCTTTGCCTATATATCATTTATATTGCGAAAAATTTTTAGATTCTGGTTTGAAAGATCCTTTATAATAAATGGTATTAATTCTGACAGAAGACGTTCTAGCAAATTAATTATATGCATTTTTTATATATAGTTAGATTATGTCAATCAAAAATAAGATTATTGTCATACAATCTGTAACTTAGCAAATTCTTTCAAGCTGATGATTATTATCCTAGATCTTCTTTTCAGCCATGCCTTTCTTTATTGCTTATGAAGAATAGTCTTTTTTTCTTTTATCTCAATTATCTCAACTGAATTAGAATCTTCAGAAGACTCAGATAAATAGGAGGAATTCTTATCTTTCTTACCAATTAGTGAGAGAACTATTTCATAAATTAAGTCGATCACAGTTTTTTTATCTGCACATTCGTCCAAATCTTCCAATTCAATTTTTAAGAATTCTACATCTCTTTTCAGTCTTTTTATCCTCTTTTCGAAAGTGTTATATTGGGAATGATAATTTTCTAATTGTTTCTTTAATGCCTTATTTTCACCAGAAAGTACACTATATACTTCTGCATTTTGCTTATTTAGTCCAAATGCCTGGGCTAATATCTTTATATATTTGATAACTTCCTGCTCTCTAGATATATCAGATGAATGATTTTGATCAATTACCATTTCTGTGATATTTTATATATAATATATCTATTTTTTTCTTATATTTATTCAAAAAAAAAAACTCTATCAGATAAGATATTAGGTAAGTTACTCTAGTTAAAAGGATAGACTATCTTCTGCAGATCGATAGATCGAGGGAAGCGAAAAAATAAAATTAATAAACAGTACTTCATGATTTTAATAAAGACCTCCTAATATTCTATATGATTAGTTTTCATCAAAGAGCTTGATTGTCTTTACCTGATGATATAGTTCTTCTCTTAATTGATAATTTACTATAGTATAGTTTTTTGCAAGAGAGGCATGGTTATCGAGATTATAGTGAAGTGTTTCATTGGTAATAGTTATAACCTCTGATAAATTCTTCGCTCTGTGTATCATAACTGCAAATACTACTTCTAATTTATGTAAATATCTAAGAAGTAATAATTTGCCAGTTTTGGAAAGAAATCTATCTTTTTTTCAAAAATGTATTGAATCATTTGACTCCTGGCACTTCTAGATCTCTTAACTGTCTAGTAGTAATTGAATTCTAGATTCAAGTAAGTAACTGTCTTACCAATTTTTCATTTTTTTCTAATGATTTAAACATCTGAGAGATATCCTGTTGACCTCAATTTTTCACATATCCAGTTACATCTCCATTAGATATACGCAAGGTTTTAATTTTAGCAGAATGGATACAGAATATTATCATTATATTAACAAGGGCTTTATTAACAAGGGCTTATATGTTAGATACATTAGATACATCATATCCATCCAATCTTTTCTTAACTAATTCTAGTGATAAGTGGTCAGAAAAATTGATCCTTTCATTTCACATTGCTCACTATACTCCTTTTGAATTTATTAACTGAATGGATTATCTCTAAAATTAATGTAGCTGAAACAATTTTTTCTGAAGCATTGAGAGTTTACAACTCTCTTCGAAGTCTAGAGATTTAGGATAAACTAACACTAGCATTAGAAGCAAATTTAGCTAAGGTTTTTACTATATATTTTACATTTTTTTCGCTAAGATTATCCTGAGTAATTTGCTAAGCTATCCTTTCGATAGTTTCTTCTTCTGGAATAAGCTTAAACATTTGGCATAGATTCACTTCTCCCACTTCTGTCCTTCCTATTTAAGAAGTTACTTGACTTCTACTTTGACAAATTCTTTGATCAGAAACTAATATAAAAACCTGCTCTTTGCTAAAATTATACCTTTTTTGAAAACGCTGTTGACCCTTGTCTCATTTTAGTTTATCTGTCAAAAGCTCAAGTAATGCTAGAGTGTGCTGACTAAGTTTTTCATCACTCATATCTTTACTGAGTTTATGATCTGCAACGTACTTTATTACGATCACGAACATGGTTGTGTAAATATAGCTTGTGAAGTAACTATTAGATTATGTGTAACCCTTAGGTTATTCTATATCTGAAAAAGTTCAATTTGAAAAAAATATTCTGACAATTCTCTAAATACAAACCCTACTCATGATCAGTGAAAAATAATAGAGGGCTAAAGGATAGGAAAAATAATATAACTCTCGCTCTGGCTGGAGTTTTACATCCATTTGAAATTTGCAGATAGATAGAATATGCAAAAAAAATATAGCTATGGAACCTCCATTTCAAGGCTATGAATAAATTATCTGTATCAATTCACATTTTAGTAAAGTGCTCATGCTAGAGCTAATATATTTTCTGATCCTAAAACATTTATCTTAGTGAACGCATTATATAAAGAATTTGGCCTATATTTGAAGAAGCTAAATTTGGGTAATAGAGGAATTTCATGAGTATGTTATTCTTCTAAGCTTTCATCTCTTTATATCTCTAGCATAATTTTAATAGTTAACATAAAGTAAAATTATACCAATTAACTTAGAGTAAGATTTACAATAAGCTTATTTTTTTGTTAACCACTGCTAGTAAACTTCTTTCTGATATAATGTTTTAGATACGATATAAAATGAAAGAAAGATATCTTCTTAATATCGGCAATTCATGTAAAGATAGAATTAAAAGCCTTTTTTCTCTCTAATTCATATATCCTCTGAGTAGCAATTTACGATATACTGGCTCATTTATAATTATCATGCGATTAGTTTTGTGATTATAGATTTTTTTGCAAGCTTTATCAGTCAGTTGATCTAATATATCTATAGCATTAGTATAAAAGATAATTTATTTCATTATAATTCTGATTAATTTAAATACATGTTTTATTATAAAATTAAAAGTGAAAGAGGATTTTTATTCTAAAATACTTTCATGGTTCCCTTTACTTGCCTATATATCAAAAGGAATAACACTACTTGTGAAAATAAATGCTAGCTTCCTGAAGAATATTATAGATACTGAAAATTGTATGAAAAGAATTTGAAAAAAAAACCCTGTCTTTTTAATGGTTGTGAATTTCCTACTAATACTGATTCGAGGTATCGTCATGGTCACTCTGCTAGTATTCATTCACATAATTATCAAATGAGGTAAAAATGTAAGGCTGAGGCTAAGACTCTTTGACTCATAAAGACTTCTGAATTATCAGATGAGTTCGCAAAATAAATCCTTTAAAGTCTTAAATAAGTGGTAAAAAAATGACACTATCATTTGAGAAGACGCCAAAAGCGATAAACTAGTAAGATTTCTATCTGATAATATCTAGTAGTATTTTTTTACTCACTTCTCAGTAGAGGTCTTTCTGGATTGAAGGACCTCAACCAAATAAATTTAACCCAGACAAGGAATATATTTTGAGGATAAGTCTTTTGCGTAATCTATTATATAAATATTGGTAGAAAACTTATCTTCGATTATTCTGTCAGTATTCATTCACATAATTATTGAATGTAACAAAAATGTAAGGCTGAGGCTAAGGCTTTTTGACTCACAAAAACTTCTGAATTATCTGTCGAGAATGAGCATAAAATATTATTCTATCTATTAGTCAAACATCAAAGTCATATATCATACATAGCATCTCTAACCATTTTTGATAGTATATAGTTGAGTATTCTTCTGCAGAATATTATATAAAATAATGGCAGAAGAATATTTAGTATAAATCGAGGGTGATCTTCTTCAGAAATATTATATAAAATTATGGAAGAAGACTATCCTTATCTGAAGAATAATTAGCATATATCAAATAAATCTTGAATATCTTCTGTAATTTGCGCAGTATTTACATTACTAAAACTAGGGTCAGAAAATACTTTACTAAGTTTTTCTAATAATAAAACATCAAAAGTGAGTTTATTATAAATATATCAGACGTCTTCTCCATTATTCCAATATACCTTTTCTCCTGTCTGATATGAAGGTAACTTAGGTGCATCCTCATTATCAAACAAGCTAACTAGATGATAAAATGTGAGTTTCTTATTGTAGCTTCAAATTTTAACCCATATGTTACGTATAGTACTAAATTTAGTAAACCAAGTTTTGCTCAAATCATTTTTAATTCTGATTTTTTAGCACTATGCAATGCATTTACATTATCAAATACTCAAACTATTTTAAATACTAAATCCTAGAGATATGATACTAATTCAAGAGAACCTATGCGTATTTTAACATCATCAGCTTTATATTATGTCCTATTGTCAATATCTTTAGCAAGTGTACAGATCCTTAGTAATTCTAAGTAAATTCAATACCACTCAGCTCGAGTAGTTATGATAAATTTATCTTTTTTATAATCTGTGCGAATAATACTATTTCATTGTTAATGTTAGTGTCTCATAACTTTCTATAAACTCTGAACAATTTCATATGATTATAATTCTCATACTTCGATATGAATTCTTCAGTCAATGATTCAGGTGAAATCTTATAACATTCTACAATATGATGCCAGTTTAGAGATCGCATTTTCTTTAAAGTCTTCTTCAGCTTATTTTCCAAAATCTTAGCTATCTCATGATTAAGAATACAGGATTTGATATATCTAAAATTTCTTTCACTTTAATAATAGATGAACTTACGTTTATTATCTGAAATAATGATATCAAATTATCTTTAGATTTAGGAATAAGTTCTATAATAGAAATTACTATACTTGCATTTCAGAAAAAATCAACAATTCTCCAGCCAAATAAATGATGAGATCAAAATTTTTTAACATATATGTAACCTATAAATGTATAGTTAGTACTTTCTTATTCTGAATAATAGAGTCGATATCTGGAAATATTCCTCTATTCTGAAGCTCTTAGGAGAGATATTCACGTTTAGCATTCAATAACTATTGAAATAGTCCTTCTTCTGTAATGAGAACATTAGACAATCTTTACTCAATATTATATACAGTCAGACCTCTCTAAATGCACCTTTTAGGACTAAGTAAAAGAGTGTATTTAGAGAGGGTATGCATTAATGAAAAATATACATTTTAACAAATTTTTATAATTTAATAACTATAATTTTATTTTATATTTATGTATCAGAGATCTTACATTAGTATAATAAATAAAATTAGTAAGATCTACCTAAAAGGATTTTAATTTTTAAGTTGCATTAAATAATATATCTTTCTATTTATTAAAAAAATTTTCTATAGTAGTTTGTTTCATTAAACTTTTCTTTTTTTCTTTAATAAATTTTTCTAAAATATTTATTGATTTAATACCACCTTCTTGTTGAAGTAAAAATGCACAAATATTCTCCAAACTATTTGATACTGTACTTATACTAACAGGTTCAATTTCGACACTATCATCATCATCATCTAAACTTTCATCAGTTGTTTTTTTAAATGTATCTACAAGTTCTGTGATAATATCATTATCATCTAAAATTTCATAGATAATATTTTCATCAGAGATATTTAAAAATTCTTTTTCTTTCATACTATCAGAAAAATTAAGAGCTTCAAGTTCTTTAAAAAGTTCTTTGGTTAGTAAATCATTTTCTTGAATATTTTCTAAGTTTTCAATATTTTCTTTAATACTTTCATTAATAGGAAGAATTTTAGTATAATATCAACAATTACGAATTGTTTTAGCTTTAACTTTATCTCAGGCTGAATAGAATATTGAATTTCTTTTAAAATATCCATTTTCAAATTTTGTACAGATTTACCAGTTTCAATTTGTTCTAACATTCATTGAATTTGATAACGACGATAATTATTTTTAAATGATATAATAATTCCAGCATCCATTGGTTGAAGTTTTGACGTTGTATTTGAAAGTAAAAAAATAACATCAACATGTGAAAGAACTAATCCTTCTATTTTGTGACATGGACAATTATCAAGAAATAATAATACACGCTGATTATTATATTTTCTAGACATTTGTAAGTCAAAATTTTGAAGCCATTCTTGAAAGGTAGTCAATAACATCTAAGCTTTAGAATTATGTCGATAAATTATTGGCAGGTTTGAAATATTTATATTTTTAAAGTATTGTGGTTTTGCATATTTTCCAATTATCAAGGATTTTAATTTATGTGATTCATCTGAATTTGCACACAATGCAATGGTAATATGTTCTTTATTTTTTTTATGTTCAGAAAGACGTTTTGTAGCTAGGGTTCAATCTGGTTCTAATTGGTAAAAGAGCTCAGTCTCATCCATATTATATATTCTTTCAAAAAAATAATTTGCATATTTTTTACGTAACAATGGTAAATTTTCAATGATAGCAGCATTGTTAGCAGAATCAGCTTCTCCATGAAGTTTTTCCTGATGAATTCTATTATGATCTTTGAATTTATGAAGCTAACTGGAAGAAAATTGCAATGTGTCTTCTAGAACTCCTAATCCACTAGCAAGCAACTTAACCTTTTCAATTAGCATATTATCACTTAATATAGTTTGATGCTGGTAACATAGTACAAATTCTTTAAATGCTAGTTCAAGTTCTGGAACAGTAACAGATCAGTGTCTTTTTGCTTTTGGATTGGCAACTTCACTGGTAAGTCATTTGTCACTACTTTGTAAAATTCTTGTAACAGTAGATTCATGAATTTTAATTCACCATTTTTCTTCAATCTAATATACATACTGAGCTCGAGTTCTTTTATTATCATGAGCATAAAAACAGAATTCATGTTTTTGGGTATCAGTAAGTGTAATTTTCTTTGGAGGCATATTGCATGAATATAAGGTTCATTAATTAAGAATGCTATGTATTTATATTTGTAAATGAGCAAATTTTCATAATATACAAAAGTTTAATATCCGCAAGTATCAAGTATTGCAAATTCTATGTGTCACAAGTCCGTATGTCACAAGTTCTATATGTTGCAAGTTCTGCGTGTCGTAAGTTTTACAATGCTATATTTACTGCTAATATTAAAGTAGGTTTATTATAATAGGCCTTCTAGTATTATAATTTAATTCAATTTATTTATAACTTTTTTTATTTTATTTTAGATTGT
>CAJVPQ010002821.1:0-12622 GCA_910591825.1 Funneliformis caledonium
CATATCCCTTATTATGATTTTAATATAGTTTCGTCTAAGTTTCAACTGTTATTAAGGGGTTTCGTCCCTCATCTATAACATTGACCTCAAACACTCAGAATTTTACGAATCTTTTAGATTTGACTATCTGGTTCCTAAATGATCAACCTAACTCTTTTAACTTTATTGACCTGATCAAAGGAATTGTACCTCTTTCCCTATTCAACAAAACATACTGCCTTATTAACAACCTCCAATTAACAAACGGTCTCCTGTCTTCTACTTACTATCATGCATTTTCCCAAATAAAATCCATCTGGCTTGATCGTTGCAATGATATCAAAAATTTTGAAAACCTCAACAACATCTTACTCAATGATCAAAAATTACATTTCACCAATATTAGCTTTCCTTCATCATCACCACACGATTTTAGTATTCCTTCATACTTTATTTCCTTCTTTAGGTTTGGTATGATCTGGTTGAATTTTTAGATCAGTAGCAATCACGCTCCCTGTACTGGATAGTTGAACCTATTCGAAGTTTATTTGGGTAGGTTAGTCTAGAACAGTGCAAAGTTGATTTTGATTTGGTTTTACTGTTAAATAGGAATTTTTGTACTCTCTATCTTGTAATTTGTAATTTTATAAAATTTTACTTTACTTCTAAATAAAGATTGTGCAAAGCTACCATACGTAAAAAAAAAAAAATAAAATAAAAGTCGTAACTCACAGTATATCTCACCTTTGATTTTTTAAAAAAAAATTGAACTATAAATAGAACACATATAGATTGATAAAGCATGTGTATTTATTGTATTATATATATATGTAGAATCTAACACATATCTAGTCGATCTTTTACATTACATACTCTTTGAACTGTTGCAAAGCAATGGACTGACAGCTAGTATAACTATAAAAAAAAATGTAATAAAAAATTTTATTAATTTTTATTATTTATATAATCTAAACTGTCAAAAATTAAAAGTATTTATAATTATTATTTTTTACTTTTGATACTATTTTTTTATTAATATAAAAATTAGAAGTAATAATATTAAAATATAATATTTTAAGTATTTTAATATAAAATCATTTTTAAATTTAAATTAGGTTATAAATTTCAAAAGTTTAATTTAAAATTTAAGTATTTTATTTAGAATAAAAAAGTATATTAAAATATATAATTTATATTTATAATTTTAATCAATAAATTTCTATATAAATTATAATATATGCAAATCAATTTATTAATGTATCATCTTAATTTTTATTTCAAAATAATAAAGAAAACTAATAAAAAAATTATTTGAAACTACTATTTTAAAGAATGATAAAAAGGAAAAATAGCTATATTTTATTTATCAGGAATGTAAAAATAAAATATTATAAAGCATTATAAGTAAACAAAAAGTGCTATTACTTAAGAATATCTTTAGTTAGATTATAAAATTAATATTAATTATTTAGAAAAGTCAGTAAATATAAATAATAATATTAGAATAGCAATGAAATATATTACTATAAAGTATCAATTCTCTTTAAAATAATTAGTTATCATTTTTATTATTTTTGATTAACAATTATTAAATATTGTTTAAAATTATGTATTTTTAAATATATTTTATAAATTAAAATTAAAATTGAAATATAACTAAAGAAAAAAGCAAAAAATTGATATGTAATTAGAAAATAAAACTTTAAATAGTTTAGATTAATCCAAAAATTTTCAGTTTAGATCAATTTCAATTTAGTTTCAGATTGTAAAAAAATAATCCAAAAATTTTTGATAGTTGTTTCAAATGAATGATAAAATATTATTTATTTAGAATGATTCAAATTATCACTCTAAAAGAATGATAAATATCATTCATTAGAATGATAAAATTATCATTATAAATGAATGATAAAATATTATTTGATTAGAATGGTTTAAATTATTATTTCAAAAGAATAATAAAATATCGTTTATTTAAAATGATTGATATTATATTATTTTAAATGAATAATAAATATTATTTAATTAAAATGATTCAAATTATCATTCTAAATGAATGATAAAAGAATTATTTATTTAATATAATTGATATTATCATTTTAAAAAATAATAAAATATTATTTATTTGGAATAATAAAATTATTATTTCAAATGAATGATAAAATATTATTCAATTAAAATAATAAAAATCATTTTAAACAAACTAAACTTTTAGATTAATCTAAAATTTTAAAATTTTTATTGATCTACAGTTCAGTTCAGATTCAGATTGGTATTTTTAAGATTAATAATCTAAATTAAACTAACTGAAATTTCAGTTCAGATTTGGATTAGTCTATAATTTAGATTAAATCTAATCATTCAGAGTATTATTAGAGAAGCAATAATTATGACTAGTCATAATCAATCATAATTGTAACTAATATTGATCAGTTAAAAACTTCTAATTAACTAATTAATTGATAATGTTAACCAATTTAACTGATTGATTTGAGACTAAATAATCATATTTTAAATAGTAAAAACAATTTTATATTAAATTAACAAAATTAACATTTTTTATTTTAATTATATATAAATTAAAATTTTAAAATTTTTAAAAAAAAAAAATTAAAGTTTGTGATAATATTGTATTATTAAATAAAAATGACAAAGTAGTTTAAAAAATACCATATTAGAATTGTTAAAATAAAAATAAAAATTATAATATTTAACTAAATTTAAACTTCTATTAAATCAAAACTGCTTAATTATATGGATTCTTTACAATAGAAAGGGAGGAAACTACCAAAAAAATTTTTTTTGCTTTATAAGCTAAATATTATTTTTTTAATAAAATAAATTCATATTTAACATTAACTCAAAAAAAATTTTTTTGGTAGTTTTCTTCTTTTTTATTATAAAGCTCATATTACTATTAACTGATCAGTCAAATGGTCAGTTAAAATTAAATTCCTAATCTTATTTCATCTTTTTTTAAATTCATTAAAATATATAATATTAAGAGATTTAAAAAAAAAAATAAAAAAAAATAAAATTATACCATTTGATGTTTTACAATAAAAAATTGCAGGTTAACCTTACTAGAATTGTATAAAACTATCTTACTCAAATTTTTTACTTATTCTATAAATATCTTTTATATCAATTTTATATTTTAGCATAAAGGTAATATAAAGATCTAAAAAATCTTTAACTGGTTAATAACCAGTTAAAATATTTTTTAACCGGTTAACGGTTAAAATTACCTTTGGCCTGTACTATTAATTTGACCAGAATTAGCAAATATTATTGCAATTATTGCAATTATAATTTTGGCCGATAATGAATTTCGACCGGAGTTACAGCTAATTTCATAAGTCACGGGACAGCTGATAATATCCGAGACTTTTCCGAGTAAATTTATAAGGATTTGAAAAAAGAAAAATTATGTCGCTATATTCGGAACACTGATCTTCAAAAAATTCTATACCGAGTTTACCGAGTTTTTTTTTTTATCTCGTGAAAGATCCGGGAGAATACGGAAAAACTCACGAAGAAACAAAATTATGCATAATAAATAAGCGTCTACTTATTGTTAGTCGTTGCTAAGAGTAAAAAAATTTGTACAACTAGATGCCTTAGACGAAACAATTTATGTTATATCCAAGTTTTCTGGGTTTATAGGTGAACGGAGTAGGTACTATTGACTTTGTTTACGTCAATTTAAATTATTATAATATTTTATAATAAGCTAAATTCTATATAAAAACTCTTATTATTAAATACTACAATCCAAGAAGCATTGTATTTTTAGAAATATACCTCACAAAATCTTTATTACCAATTTAGAGATATCATTTATTAAATAAATATTAATTGAATAATGAATAAAAAAAAAAAAATATTAAAATACAAGTGTTCTTTAAAATTTAAATTTGAAATTTTACAGCGCTATTTTAATTTATTGATTTCTTTTCATCTGTTCTTCTCCCTTTACTCTTGTAGCATAACCCTGAGCTTCCATTTTTTCGTCTTTAACAGCACTACCAACATTTTCTTTAATGATGCCTTTAACTTTATCACCAGCACCTGATACGTAATCAGAAGCTTTTGCTGCTTCTAGTTCAGCATTACCATCACGACGTTGTTCGGCACCAGACTTTTCAAGATCAGTATACCCGAGAGTAGATCCGACCATTTCTTTTACAGTTCCAACTGTAGCATTATAATTTCCAGTAACTTTTGAAGGAGCGTTACTGGCTTTGACGGCTGCTTCATGTTCAGAACTACCAAGCTCTTGGGCTTCTCTTCCTTCAGCTTTGAGCTGTTCATTGCCAGTTAGGTTACCAACTACATTTTTAACAAATTTGTTAATGTGATCCGATTTTTACAAAATAATTTTTTATTCAAACTTAATTTACCTTGTTCTTTAGCAGTGCCAGAGTAGTAGTTAAGGTTAGCGTTAACTTTGCTTGGTTCAGACATTTTGATTTATGATTTTGTGATATGAATGAATTATTTTTTAATTTTTCGTTTGAATTGATGATGAGAGGAGAAAAACGCGAGTTTATATAATCGTGGAAACAAATGCCAAGAGCAAAACTAGATATGTCAAGTTAACGTCATAATTATTTAATTGTCATTGAGACGTCATTTATAAGAAGATTACATCATAAATAAGTCATTGGCGATCTGTCTGTCAGTCACGGGTATTAATTCTGTGACGTATAGCGCCAGCCGGCTGAACCACACATAAATTCGGCGAACGTAAAATATCCTCGAGCATAGAAAAATTTTCGCCTGCGGTGCATGTGATGATCATTTGACAGAAAGTATTTTATATAGTAAAATGTGGAATTTTCAAGTTTTATTAATAATATAAGAAATTTAAAATTTAAAAGCGATATAAAATTCCTTAAATTAATGCTACTTGCCAATGTTGATTTTAAAAATCATAAATAATAAAATTGCCTCATAAATTACGCAAATTATAGTCAAATGCACGAATCCGTGTGCTCAGACTGCAAAAAAAAACAAAATGAAAACAAATGGTTATACAACTTTAATTTATTATAAAAATGATTTTGTTCTGCAATCGCACATAAGTTTTAAAGATATTGTATATTTCTTCTACGAGAGAAACCATTGCTATCATGTCTAATAATATCTTTGGAATAGCGTCATTTGTCTGCAAATGGTCTGGTGCTCATTCTGAACCACCAATTTTTTACCACTTGGGAGTATCTTGAATTTCACGTATTTAACGATCACGAGGATTTAGCCAATTTAAGGTAAATCTTCTATTGGTTTTTATCGAGGACGCCAAATTTATCTATATCCGTGGGAAACAAGAAGTACTTTCCGAAACTGTAGTAATTATAATAAGCTATTATTAATTCTTATAGAACATTTGCGTGACCATACCAAAACAAAAGCCCTTTAAGGTAGACTTAAAAAAACTGTTTTAACTACTTTAAAAATGATCACATTGACCTTATTATTTCTTTCGTTTAGTGCCCATTTGCAATGATTCGGTTCGATTTGGAACCATTGATAAACTAAATGAACACTTGATAACATTATGGATTATACAGGCGTAGTTGATATGACGAACTAGGAAGAAGGTACTCTTTCCAAGATATTGCTTTCTACCTCATAAAAAATTATGTTATTTCTTATTTAACAAGTTATATCTAAGACACGTCTTAATATATTTCTTTCGTTGTCAAAAAAAAAAAATTAATCAAGGCGATGAGTTTGAAGATGATTAACTTATATGTAAAGTGTTTTATGGGCTTACCCATCTTGATTTAAAACTTTATTTTTATATGTAAATTTATCAAGGCGAAATTTTTTTGGAACGAGCGTACAAAATAGATTTTACTATGATCAATTTTATTTACGTTTAGCACAAAAAAAATAAGATCACAAATTATACGTTTTTCAACAGCCTGTTTACACATTGGTGTCATTTAATGCCAGCTACATTCAACTTTTAAGAGCAACGTTCTGTTTTAGTCCTTTCCCTTTGTTGAACTTTTTTATTCCGACTTAGTTTAAATAAGCGCATCTCAGGTATTTCATAAATTTTGATTCCTTCTAAATCTTGAGCTTTTTCTTCGATTTTAGCGTGCACTTTTCGATCTCTGCTGCTGTCCAGAAGCCTTAAATTGATCAGATACATGTAATGCTTTATTGTATTCTTGTAAAAGACAATTGTTCCATTCGGTTAATATGTCACAGACATTATCAATTGCGTCTCGATGACTTCGTTATAACACATGGTCTTTTGTATTATTATCTACAGGATTTTTAGAAAAATCAAAATCATTCGCGCTGAATTAGAAATATTCACTTCTTTTGAGAATGACAATATTGTTCTCATCTTTAATTTCTTTCTCCCATGTGGTTTTTAAAATTTTGCCAAAAGGCGTTTCTTCCCCTTTCAATTTATATAGAATCACTTTGTACCTTAATTGAATACTTTCGGGGTCTACATTAATCCGACAAGCTTGGTAATTTTTGACATTTTTTTTTTTTGTAAAACGGTTGAAGGAAAGAGAATTATAAAATGAAAGAGGAGCAGGAGGAGTGATCGGAAAGGGAAAATTTTCTAACTTTTAACCAGGTCCTTAATGATCTATCACTTCGTCATCCTTTTAAACTGATATTAGGTTCTTCTATAATTAAGTTGTCGTGATCTTAAAAAAAATAACCTTCTGATTTTGAAGATGAAGAATTTTGATCACTTTTTTTTTTTTTACAAAAGCGATTTTACAATTTTTTTTAAAAAAAAACTGCGCCATTTAACATGACGAATTAAATTGTGAAGATATTCCAAAAAATATTTGTCACAATAATAATTTAATAATGAAAAAAGAACCGAAAGACCTAATTTCAATGAACATTGTATACTTAAAATAAAACATGCCATACTGAAATTTAAAGCATCAAGGATGGTCCAAAGAATATTATTTTGATTGTATTTGCAATAGTTTCTAAAATAATTAAAAAATTTTTTTTTCAACTGACCAGATATATTTCCAAGGATAGTAGTGTATGATATAAGGTTTTAGAATCATAAGATTAATGCATGCTGACTTTTGACAAAATTGATATTCACCCATAAATATTCAAATCTGCGTGATAAAAAAAAAAAATAATGTATAATAATATTTAATTTGACAAATTTCTTAAATATGTAAAAAAAAAAAAAAATAAAAGTAAAGAATAAAAAATTCTTTATAAAACAAACAATTCAAATAAGATAAACCTTCATGAAATTAATTCATCATTTAGGATTCTGGAAGATCAAAAGGTCATCTGGGTTCAGGAATTTTTTAACAAATTAAAATTTTTATTGCATTTTAGTTTTTGATGTTATTAGATTAAATTAAAATGCATGAACACTTAAATTTGATCAAAAATTTCTCAGAACCTGAATCCTCCTATCTGGTTAAAAAACATAAATGAAGTTTAATAAAGTTTATTTTGAATCATATATTTATAGTCAATAAGTCTAATATAAAACTCTCTTCAGATAATCAGCTTTCATTATATTTACTTTTTTGAAATTTTTACTAGAAAAATTTTTTTACTTTTAATAATAACAGATAATAGATTACAAATAGATGAACTCAAAGTTAAAATTAGAAAACCATTTTCACTGACAATAATGAAAATGAATAAATAACTTGATTAAAATAGACAAAGTATTAAATTATGTAATCATAATAATATAATTAATCAATTAGATAATGATATAATTAATTTTAACCATATTTAGAATACAATATAAAGAACAGAATACTAAAAGAAAACAGAAAAACAAAAAAAAATACAGATAGAATTACAATTAGGATCTAGCAAAAAAGTTTGGATTAACCAATTTATGCTATAGCTTAATATATATTAGTATAAATATAGGAGATTTTGAAACAAGTTTGAGAAGAAATTTTAAGATTAATTGAACTTTATTTTTATTAATTATATTTATATTTTAATAAAATTACCTTTAAATAAAATTAAAATCTGTTATTCTTGAAAAATCAACAGTTAAGAATCAAGCTTAATATTTAGAAAGAAAAAATAGGTTTATTCTAATTTTAAATACATTTATTAACTTGTATCTTATTAATTAATGTCTCTAAAAATAATATATTTTGTGTTAAATAAATCAAATATTACATTAATATAAGATTTTATAAAAGTCTAAACAGTTTTTATCTTTAAAGAAACTTAAAATATATTATAACAATACTATTTTGAATTTATATCAAATCTTCTTATCCATAACTTTCTTTATATCACATATATTATAAACTTTAAAAAAGATTACCTAATAAATTAATTATAACACTTTTTCTATTTTTGACAATCAATTCTTAATCTCTAAAATAATCAACATTGTAAACTCTTAACAGTAAGACACTTCCTTTTCTAATTAAATATTTAAATCTAAAACTAATTTTTTTTCATATATTTGTTTCCAATTAGAAACACAGATTATATACTTAAATAATTTACTTATGCATCAAGGAATCTGTAATGATATAATAAAATAATTACCAATGTTAACCCTGTAGAAGAATTCATTTAAATTGTGTTTTTTATTAAAAAATCAATAATTAACATTAATATTTATATATAAACCTATTACTTCTAACTGAATAAAAAAAAGTTCTTATAACTCTTACTATACCAAATTTCCTTTACAGAATTCTTTTGCTTTCATCATCATAAAACTCAAAGATTAATTTTACCTAAAGTATTTCTCACCTTAGACAGAAACATATTTTTAACTAGATAAACTTATGTTACTATTAATAAATACTTTATTTGAAAAAATGTCAACATATTTTATCTTAATGCTTAGCCTTTATAATTGATTATCAAAAACTAAAAGAAATTTCATAAAAAGCCCTCAATGATTTTTCTAGACCTTTCATCTTATTTTCAAAATTTCAAAAGAAATTATAAAAAAATTCCTTTTTCACTATTTCCTATAATGTTACGTTCAACTTTCTAAGAATAGTAATAACCTACATATCAAATTCATTCAAATATGAAATTGATGAAATTATGTAACTACTGAACTGGCTAGTTTGAATCCTATAATATCATTATAAGCAAACTAAACGGTGATACAGATGAAATTTAAAAATAAAAAATCATCTGTTATTCTACAACAGTAACAAAATAAAGTGAACACATTTTGCATACTACAAGAGGACAGACAAATATATAGAAAAATTCATACATATAATGCTAGCTCAAAAGCATCTCAATTAATAAATTAAGCATTTAATAGATTCATTAACTTGATTTTATGGAATGTTTAATTGTAATTTTATTTAAAATTCAAAATCAAAAAAATTTATATAAAAAATTTCAAAGTTAAATAAGATATTTTAAAGTGATTGAGATCGTCATAACGTCCATGGAACTTTCGCAAAAAAAAAAAAAAACACGATGGATTTAATATTTTTATTATTAATTGTGACGAGGTCTGACATGGGTTACCCGTAATGTACCCGATTCATTCTTAGTCTATTAAATAATAAATATGTATTAAACAAAAATGATAAGTTTATGAATTAAACCGTAAATATATTAATACCGTTCCGTCAAGAGCCATAGCTCTATTTAATGCATGTTCAGAATTGAAATCAATGTGAGCAAATTGCTTTTGAGGTATGAAACGGATATCTTCAACCTATTACACAATAGGATTAAGTTTATTAGTAACTCAAATTTGAAAGAACCAATAAAATAAAGAAAAATACGAACATCTTCACTATCAAATAGATCACGCAAATGTTCTAGTCTCATAGAACCAGGCCATGAGATGTAAATAGTAAATACGTCCGACTTGTGAAAAAAAAAAGGGAAATTTGCGTTAATATCTTCGCATATAATATCAATTGCTTTCTTTAATTCATCACCTTATTATTATGATTATTGTTATGATTATTGTTATGATTATTGTTATGATTATTGTTATGATTATTGTTATGATTATTGTTGCGATGATTGTTATTCTGATGATTATTATTATTATGACGACGATATTTATTGTTACTATTATGCGATCTTTTAGAATCTGGTCCATTCTCGTTCCAGTTTGCTATAGTTGGAACTTCAGTAAAACGATGCTGAGTTGGAACATCCGTTACTTGTTCTACGTCAGATGGCCTGAAACCTTGACTAGACTAAAAAGAAATAAAGTAATGTAGAATTAATAAGAATTATAAGACAAATAATTTGGTATATAATGTATTAATATAAACGCATACATCTAAACTCGAATCATAACGAGTCTTACTAGGAGATCTTCTAGCTTTCTGTTTATCTGGTCAAATTGATTTGTAATTTTTATATGTAAGTTATTGACTGATAAAATATTTTGAAAACAACGAACTTAATGATTATCAGGCGATATACCATCAGTACTAGGTGGAGTTAATCGACTTGAATTCTAATTGTTTATAAAGAAAGGTGAGTTAGTTATACAGAACATATATCCACCCAATAAATCAATAAAGTTTGCGTAACCGCAAATAGATATAAGAATATTGTCAAATCATTAATCGATACAATATAATTTAAAATTCACCTCTAATCCTGAAAGGAAATCATCGACGGCTGTTTCTATGGCTCTTTTAAATTCTGTTACTTTATATTTATTGCGATTTGTTATGAGATACGACTAATTAATTAAAAATAAAGAAAATTTAAAAGGAATTAATACGTAACGATATATAAATAGAAAAACGAAAGATGCTGTATATTCTGAGGATTCTTTAAATATCGAGAAAAGAAAATTGATAATCTACTTGTGATTTTAATGCGTTATTCTCGGTTTTCAATTCTTCGATCTTTTCTTTCAATAGACTGATTTCTTTCTGTAAAGAAATGTTTGTTTAAAAAAAATAGAATAAAAAAAAAAAAGCTGGGAAAACGAAGTTTAAAAAAATAGGTGTACTTGTGATTTTTGCTGTGGAATGATAAAATAAATTTAGATAATTTTTGAAAAGCAATTAAAAATATATATATATATATTAATATAATATATCTAATTCGCATCGTGAACAACGTACTTGTAATCCTTGAGATCTTAATAATTTTGTATTCTCTTTCTTTAACTCTTCGATCTTATCTTTTAGCTGTTCTACTTCATCTTGCTGTATAGATAATATAATTAAAAAATTGAAATCGAGAAAAAAGTTTACAAAAAAAACGTACGTTTGATTTTATTTCTTCGATTTCCTCTACGGAATTTCTTACTTTTTTATCTAAGTAGAGTACTTGCGATTTTAATCTATCATTATCTTTTTGTGATTCATAAGCTTTTTCTTTAAATTCTTGGATTTGCCTCTTTAATCGTTTTATTTCGTCGTCCTTTACCTGTATTAAAAGAGCAACAATTTTATACCTAGTAAAGGTAATAATATTTTACTTTGACTTAATGTAATCAAACAGCTTACTCGAATAGTTTTGCTCATGTCTACGACGATACTAAGTGGTTGTTCATGTTCCTGTTCAAGATCATTTTCATAACCAAACTCATGATCGGACATCCTTTAGACTGTTCTGTGCTTGAATAATTAAAAGGTAAAGAATAACTTGTAAATATATGCCCTTCTCAAAGCATACAGTGTATGCAATAACAATAGGGATAACTTTTTGAAAATGTATAAAATATCTATAAATTTAAATCGGTGCACCCATGCTTAATGTGGCGTATAATTTTAAATAAACTAACCTTAACTTACCCTAATCCTAACCCACATGACATCTGTGACAAATACCAAGTGACAAATAGGTTTTCACGCCTATTTACATAGTCAAAAAAATGAAACCCGGAGTGTGTGAAGCGGTATGACAGTTTATTCATATAAATCACGTGCCGAGGTGAATCACATTTGACAAATAATATGCTAATACCAAATTCTAACTAATCCTAATAGTAAAAACGGAAAACTGGAAGAATATGATACAATGTGACAAATATTTTATTATAATCACATGAGAGCTAAGCTATTAAAATCACTTTATGGGCCAAAAATGAGATTTTTGATTCATATTGTTATGATATATGAACTTTATTTGGTTAAAATTTTATACCATCAAAATTTCTCATTTTTTGTGTAACATTATTCAAAAAATCTAAAATTAGATTTTAGAAATGATCGACAAAATATTTAAAAAGTTAAATTCAAAATTTTTAACTTTAATTTAAACCATTATTAATAGTTTAAATGTATATTTAAATAGGTCTAAAATAAATATAATAATTAATTAAATAAAAATAAATATAAATATAAATAAAAATAAAATAAAAATAAAAATAAAGATTAAAAAAAAAATATATAAAATATATATATAAAAATTAATTAAAGTTTTGAATAATTAATATCTTTATATAGATTATCAACATATTGTCTAATTTTTGTATATATTTTTAAATATAAAGGAGTATAAAAAGTATTAAAAAAACTAATACAATTACATTAATTTATTTTTTATTTTTTTAAACTATAGGTTAATATTTTGTTGAATTTTTATTCATTATTAGAATAATTTAATCTAATATGACATAAACTTAATCAAATTAAGGTAATAATTTATAGGTATCACATCATATTTCTTCAAATTCACT